>MU773434.1:109536-124403 GCA_026770625.1 Nicotiana glauca
ACAAATTATCACCCGAAACTAGTCGAATCATCAGAAATCCGTTCCGAGCCTTCTAACTCATAAGTCAACATTCAATTGACTTTTCCAAACTAACCTTCTCATAAAGAGACTTATTGTCTCATTTCTAAACGAACTCTATCCGAATTACTTCAAATTCTTCAAACACATATAATGAAACATATAGAAACATAAAGCGGGGAAATCAGGGTGGTAACTCCCGTAATGACGGGTCGGGTCGTTACAGGTAGGTGCCGCATTCGCAAAGGGCGGCAAAGCTGTGCATCGCGTTCGTGAGGTAGGTGCCGCGTTCCTAAAGGGCAGCGAAGCTTTGCATCGCGTTCGCGAAAAGGCACTCGTGATTGCGTAGAGGAAGTTGGGTCAGATGGGTTCAAGGTCATTTGTTCATCACGTTCGCGTAGGGATGAGCATGTTTGCAAAGGTTTAGGTGAAGGAAGCATCGCGTTCGCGATGGGTTTTATGCGTTCGCATAGAGGGAAAAGTGGTCAACATGAGTTTGTGCTTCGCGAACGTGAGGGTTTGACCGCGTTTGCGAAGAAGGAAATTAAGGCATGGGTAGAATGTTTTTAAGTCGTCTTGTCCGCGATTTTGGGTCTAATTTCACTCATAGCTGCTCATTTTTGGAGATTTTTAAAGGAGATTAAAGAGGGATTCAAAGGGAGTCGTTGGGAGGTAAGATTCTTGGGATAAAAACTCGATTCAATTGTCAAATCTACCTAGAAAATCATGGAATTTAAGCTAAAAATGGAAGAACTAGGGCTTGGAATTTTGGACTTTTTATTGGGGATTTGGAGGACCTTTTGGGGTCGGATTTGAGAACTTTTGATATGTATGAACTTCCGGGGAGATAAGGAACCTATTGGTGTATTAATTTCTGAGTTTCGAGAAGTGGGTCGGGGCTCGGGATTTGGCCAATTTCGAGATTTTTGGTATTTTTTGATTGTTTTCGCTTGGGCTTTGTTCCTTGAGCATATTTTGACATTCTTGTTCTGATTTTGGATAGATACGACGCGCGTGGAGGCCTATTCGAGAGGCAAAGGTATCGTGAGCTAGAGATTTAGCCGGTTCGAGGTGAGTAATGATTGTTAATGATGCTCTGAGGGTTTGAAACCCCGGATTGCACATCATAGTATTATATTGAGGTGAGACACGTGCTTGATGACGAGCGTGGGGTCGTATACTATTGGGGATTGTAACTTGGTTCATCCCGATTGATGATTTTACCGCGTGTTAGACTGAAACTTATTTTCTATCATCTGAATGCCATATTTGGGCTTCGTGCCAACTATTTGAACCCTTCGGGGATTTTTATTACTATTTCCTCACTGTTTGACTTATTACTTGAACTCAGTCATGATAATTTCCACTATTTTACTATTCAGCCATTCTTTCTCAGTTTTTAAGACTTAAATGATATTTTAAATAATGTTTGGGCTGAGAAACACTATTTTACTATTACCCGAGGGGCTTGTGATAATTTGTGGACTGAGTAAGGCCGAGGGCCTATATTGTAAGGAAACACTGATACGCATTTGAGGCCGAGGGCCTATATTGTAAGGAAACACTGATACTGATTTGAGGTCGAGGGCCTGAGATATATACGCCACTAGGTGGCTTGATTGATATGAGGTCGAGGGCCTATATTTGATGCCACGAGATGGCTTATTATTGCGCTTGGGCCGTAAGGGGCCCCTCCAGGAGTATGTATACCCCCAGTGAACGCGGGTACCCATTTGTGTTGTGAGATTGAGCTCGAAGGGCTGGTATTGTATTGAGATTTGGCCTGAGGGGCGGATTGTGGGTACTGAGCCCGAGGGGAAAACTTCTATCTGTTTACTTTACATTATTTACATGTCAATTACCTATTTTGCTTGTTGAAAGGAGGTTTTACTTGATTTTTCACTAATTTACTAATTTAAATGATATTTTACTGCTTCATTATAGAATGCCTTGTGCTTTATGTGTTTCCTTACCTTCAATCATTATTTATATTCATTACTCACTGAGTCGGAGTACGCACATTACTCCCTGTACCATGTGTACATATTCAGGCATTGCTGGTTCCGCTCCTGAGTGCTGATTCCTCCAATTCCAGGCGGTTTTTGGAGATTACGAGATAGCTGTTGATGTCCGCAACCCCATGTCTCTACTATCTTGTCATTTTCTATGTCCTTCAAACATTTGTACTAGATATTGAATTTAGCAGACTGGTATCATGGTCTATAGACGCTCGTGACTTGTGACACCCCGATTGGGCTGTGTCGGGTAGTATTTTCGCATTGTTATCCATATTTTTCGTTGTTTTGTATTATTATATCATGTTTAGACTATTTTTATGTTGTTTAACTATTTAAAAATGATAATTTGGTTCAATTGGCTGGCCTCGTCTTCACGAGAAGCGCCATCACGATCGGGTTCGGGGTTAGGGTCGTGACAATGACGATGAAAGCCAAAGCTGCCTTAGGTAGATGTACCTAGAAATCTCATAACTTTGAACAAGGTTCACTTAAACTCCTGCAGAGTTTGCAAGGAATATACAACCACCAGAAGTGTTTATGTTTCGTATATCTCATTGTAACTAAATTTTGTTAACCATCAGAAGTGGTATATACTTATAACTACCAGAAGTGATAATTTAGGTTTGCTATGGCTACAATGAAGATAAGTTAGAGAAAATTTCTCTATAATACCTTGATTTGCTCCTGAAGCAGCAAATATATTAAAAGAGGTCAGACGCCATCACAATTTAATATGGTTATTGCACGTTCAGATCATAATGTTCCATCTCTTGAAGGAAGAGAACTTTTGATAATATTATTCCATTCCCTGAAGTGAATATGATAATATTAATAAAGCTTGTAAATATGAATGCGCTCTTAATGTAAATACATTACGATTCACCTCCTGAAGAGGTAATATGATTGAGAGAATATATATTCAATATTTTGTATTTTAAATTTTCTCCTGAAGTAGTAAAACAATTACAATTTTCTCCTGAAGCAGGTAAATATTATGAAATTGTGTCTTTCTGTACTTAAACAAAATAATAAGCTATTCAAAGTTATTTTTGAATCCTGGAGTGAATGAAAAAATACCACAACTCACCTCCTGAAGAGGTAGAATAACAAAGGATATAAATATTATTTTTGTGGCATAAATATCATTGTCGCACATACCTGTTGTATGTAAAATATCTTGGATAATTTTATTAAGTATCATTGTAAGGAAAAAATATTTTTGTAGAATGATTTCTACTACAACCACATTAATATATTATGGTTAGTTATTATGTTCCCCGAAGGAAATAACAACTCATGTATCTTTCCGTGAAGGATGTAAAGACTCTGTGGTTGCCGCTTTGATATAAAATATTCAGATGTTAATGGCGTTTCTCCTTCAAGGAGACATTCGTCACAAAGTTGGTGGTAAAAATACTGAAATTCTTAATTTCTTACATTTATAAATTTAGAATTGTCTTTATATTATTCATTTGATTATAATTTTCTCTCATGATACCAGAAGTGCTTGAGCAATATTTTATAGTACAAAATATATCAAAAACTCCTGAAGCGCTAAATGTTTGTCTAGAAGACACATGACACCAGTAGTGTTCGATAAATATTAGATTGTGGATAATAAATGAAGGATCTTGAAGGGATTATATATAAATATGTCATTCATATTATATGATTATGGTCAAAACATATGTTGTAGTAAACCCGAAGTTTACTAATACATTATGCTATCATATTGAGACTATAAATTATTGGAAGATTGAAATTCCATGTTTCCACAATCGTAAGGGGTAAAATAATATGTATATGATAAGTTACCCGCCTTATTCTTCAATTTGTACTACATCATGTATCACAGTAAACCAGAAGTTTACTAATGCAAAAGTAGCTATAGTAAATCAGAAATTTACTTATACAAAAGTAGCCACATTAAATCAGAAGTTTACTAAAATGCAAAAGTTTGTGCCATAGTAAACCAGAAGCTTACTAAGAGATAAGACATGCCATGATAAACTTGAAGTTTTCATTTGTCAACTTTAGTTGAGCTATTTGAGAATTTAGATAAGCATATGCTGAAGAACTAGAAAATTCTTCAAGAATTCTCTTGTGTTGTATGTTCTCATAATAAATTGATTATACCAGCTAAAGTTAGGACTAAGACCCCTGAATTCTAAAATATATAAAAGGTGAATATGGGACCATTCACCTATCATGTGAACCACTTATAGATGCATATATGAGATGGTTACATGTGTGCTCATTGTCAACCTACAGGTTGGCATTTGAAATTGCTTTTCTCAATTAAGAGCATAACTTTTAGATTATGAAATCAAGACAGTCCATCTTGATAATGCTGATTTATATCCAAGCTGGTTTAGCATAGAATACCTCATATTAATGGCTAAATTATTACTTATGAGAATAAAGCTTCATGTGTTGGTCTGAGCTTTTCTAAATTGCATACAACAACACTTGTATGCATCAAACCAACAAGATATGATAAGTTCTCCCCTCAAAATTGGTTTTGTATCAGAATCCAAATATTTATACTATCTAATAATGTCACGACCCATGTTCGCCCTCCATGAACTGTCGTGACGGCACCTAGTCTCTACGACTAGGTAAGCCTAATAATTTGTGAAAAAGAAACAAAATACGAACACAAATAAAAACTGAAGATAAAATAAAATAGAAACGTTTATGATGCCGCTCGGCATAAACCAATACATGTTCTCAAAAACTGAATCAATTCTCAAAATCCAGAATCTCATGAAATCACAAGCTGAGAAGCACTACATTAGGTTATAACTCCAAAATGTCTAGTCAAATGAAAGTATAGAAGAATCTATATCTAATAGAGGGAATAGAGAGGGACTTCTCAGTCTGCGGATGGGGCAGATATACCTCGAAGTCTCTAAAGATCGCCTCGCCTCACTGACGGTAGGGCTGAGCCAAAGAACCTGGATCTGTATACAAAAAACATGTGCGGAAAAGGGCATGAGTGCACCACGGCAGTACCTAGTAAGTGCCAAGCCTAACCTCGGTCGTGTAGTGACAAGGAAAGTCAAGGCTCTACTAGTTATATACATATATACGGCATAAGATAAAGTAGTAAGAAATGAGACAAGAAAAATAAAGATAATAACAATTATAATAGAAGGAAAATCACAGAAAGAATGTAACTCCACACCAAGATGGAAACAGGGGATCTCCCAGGATATCGTCTTGTCGTCCCAAATGTAAATACACAAAGGATCTCCCGGGATATCGTCCTGTAGTCCATTTCATAATGCACAAGGGATCTCCCGGAATGCTAATCTGTAGTCCCAAATGTAAATATCCAGCACAGTGGGGAATGTTATCTGGTGCAGTCCCGTAGTCCCAATATGAATGTGAAGGGGATCTCCGGAATTCTAATCCATAGTCCCAAATAAACAGGCAAGGGGGATCCCCCGGGATATCGCCTGTAGTTCCCAAAGTTAACACACAACAGTATCACGAAGAATATTCAACTTTATCTAATTTTGTACCGAGGAAACGCAGATTTTACTATCCTAACACGCTGAACATAATTCAAATAAAGCAGTTTGAGCAAGTAAAGAAATTAAGTCACTTAGACATGCTTCCCTAAGCTAACAGTAGGCTTAAATTGCAAGTAGTGTACAACAAGGAAGAAAACTTTATAGTTACTTAATGAAAACAGGATTTTCAACAATTAATACATGCACGCACTCGTCATCTCACGTACAAGTTATTTCATACAACAATATCAAATCATAAAGGGATTTCCCCACACAAGGTTAGGCAAGCCACGTACCTCGAACCAGCTCAATCAACTCGAAACCAAGTTCTTTCCACGAGTACTGTCACGACCCAAAATCCACTAAGGGTCGTGATAGAGTCGGACACCGCTGTCAAGCAAATACTTAATTAAATTCTCGTTTTAAATATTTCCGAAACCACTTCTTTTATATGTTTAATCAATACATAATACAATCCATAGAAGAAATAATGAGACATTTAACAACTTTTTAAATATTTCTGAATAAATCCATAAACATCCCCAGAACCCGGTGTCACAAGTGCATGAGCAATTTTTAAGAAAAATCAAATAAAGTACAACAGTTGTCCGTAATACAATTGGACAGAAAATAAATAGAATCCTGAGACAGACTATACTAGCTGCAGGTCGCCTCGAGGAAATACAGCTCACCTAGTATCCGTGTCAACCATGCTGGTACGCCCACTATGCCACAAGAGATGCATGAGCCTGTGCAATAAAATGTACAGAAGTGTATTATGAGTACAAAAACAACGTGTACTCGGTAAGTATCCCGTCTAATCTCGAAGAAGTAGAGACGAGGGGTCGACTTTGACACTTACTAAGGGTCCAATAATGTTATATCAATGATATATTAAATCGTGGATTTTTATAAGCATAATTTTAATCCAATACAGTGAAGCAAGTAAACAATTCTTTCTCTTATAGGAAATTTTCAAATTTCTTTTCATCATTTATACAAATATTCTCAAGCCGGGAAGAGGCTATAACAACTTTAACAAGTTCAAGCAAGCAATACAAGCATGCGCAAATCATGCCGAGGACGTACGACCCGATCCAATAATATTTAAACTGTGCACTACTGTCACGACCCAATTTCCAAACCCGGTCGTGATGGCGCCTCGCGTGAAGACAAGACCAGCCAACTAACCCTAATTCGTCTCTTTAACAATTATTAAACATAAATGGATAGATGAGTACAACTTATCAACAATAATAACCGATATTTATAACCCAACACAACCCGACCGGGGTGTCACAAGTCACGAGCATCTAAAGAAGTCTGAACACAGCTACAGGGTCAATAATATACAAAATAAAATCTGGAATCAAAAGATGAAGTCCGGTGCCGCGAACGTTGGTGGTCACCTTGCTCAGCTACAATAGTAATACCTTCAATCAGCTAATAACCTACTACCGGGTGAAAAATACCTGCAACTGCATGCGAGATGCAGGGAGTAAAGTGAGTACTCCAACTCAGTGAGTAATAAGAGTAAATAATAACTGAGTATTAAGAAATCACGTAAAACAACCAACATACTGTATAGAAGCCGGGTACAATTTTCTGAGAAAAATAGTGAAATCTGTGAAACCTTTAGAAATAACTTGGCTCAGTTCAAATCTCTTTTGAAAATGGTCTTTTCAATAATTACAAAAATGATTTCAAAACAGTTAGTGTTGATAGGGACAGAAAATCCGCCCCTCGGGCATAAATACTACAGTATAACAGGTAAGAAGTCAAATAAGTATGCAAGATGAGCATATAAAAATTCACCCCTCGGGCACAGCTCAAAATAGTACCAGCCCCTCGGGCTCAATATCAATTGCTCAGAACAGTATCGGCCCCTCGGGCTCAGTATCAGTCATAAAGTACAACATCAGCCCCTCGGGCTCACTCTCAAATCACATGGGTACCCGCGCTCACTGTGGGTGTGCAGACTCCGGAGGGGCTCCTACAGCCCAAGCGCTATCAATAAGGCCTGAAAGCCTGAACAATATCAATGCGAGGCATGAAAGCCTGCTCATAATACACTCGAGGACTGAAAGCCTCCTCACATAACACTCGAGGCCTGAAAGCCTCCTCACCAATCACTCGAGGCCTGAAAGCCTCCTCACATCACTCGAGGCCTGAAAGCCTCCTCACATCACTCGAAAGATCCTCAATCATGGCCCTCGGCCTCAATCAGTCCAAAATAATCATAGTTCCCTCGGGCATCAATGAAAGCGAAAATGCTCAGCTCGAACAATAGTTCAAATATCAGTTAAAACTCAAGGTTGAGTAAAAATATAGTTGAATTCATGAAACAGTGTAATTCAAATGGACTGAGTTCAAATAATATTTCGAATAGTGAGGAAAACAATGATGATAGCTCACAAGGAGTTCAAACAGTCGGCAATAAGCCCCAAATATGGCAATAAGACAAAGTCATAGTGAAAAACAACACATCATAGCCAAATACGCGGTAAAATCAACAACCTGGGCGGACCAAGTCACAATCCCCAATGGTGCTCTACCCCATGCTCATATCCGGCGTGCAAGTCACCTCAATACAGCACTATGATGTGCAAATCCAGGGTTTCAAACCCTCAGGATATCATTTACAAGTATTACTCACCTCGAACCGGTGAAATCCCTCGCTTGTGACGTCTTGCCCCTCAAATCGGCCTCCACGCCTGTCGAATCTAACCAAAATCAGAGCGAATACATCACAATATGCCAAGGGAACAATACCCAATCGAAAATAATCGAAATATAGCAAAATCCTCGAAACTAGCAAAACCCGAGCCCCGGGCCCGCTTCTCGGAAAATTACAAAACTCACATTACCGGATTTCTCGTCTCGCCACAAGTCCATACATACCAAGAACTCCTAAATCCGAGCTCAAATGACCTATCAAATCCCAATTTGAAATATCAAAAACTCAAGCCCTAGCTTTACCCCTTTTTAATGAATTTCAACCAATTTCCATGTTAATTCTACCATAAACTTGAATAATTAGGCCAAGGAACTTACCTCCATTCGATTCTCAGTCAAAACCCTCGAAAATTCTCGCCCAAAGCTCCCAAAATTGCACAACAATGGAGGAAAAATGACATAAGCTCGCGGATGAAATAATGATATAAAACCCTTCTGCGAACAGCGATTTTCCGTTCTGCGGTCCCGTTTCCGCTTATGCGGGACCGTTTCTGTGGCCAAAACTCCGCTTATGCGGTTTTCATTAAAGTTCACAAATTCCCGCTTTTGCGCCCAAAAATCCGCTTATGCGGATCACCCATTACCGCTTTTGCGGTTGAAAGTCCGCTCCTGCGGACTCACTTTTGCGGAAACTCCTCACCAGGCCAAGAACCGCTTCTTTGTTCCTTAACCCGCTTCTGTGGAACTGCTTCTGTGGTCCATTTCCGTAGAAGCAAAAATACCAGATGACAGCAATACAGACCTGAAGCAAACTTCAAAAACTCTCGTTTAAATACCCGATCTCACCCCGAGGCCCCCGGGACCTCAACCAAAAACACCAACATGCTCTATTACCTTATTCAAATTCGCTCGAACCATCAAAACACTATCGTTAACATAAAAATCCTCAAATTTCATCAAATCAAAGCCTAAGTTTCTTAAAAACTTCCGAATTGCACATTCAATCAAAAACCCGACCAAACGATGTCCGAATGACCTGAAAATTTGCACACATATCCAAAATCACCCAACGAAGCTACAGCAACTGTCGGAATTCCATTCCGACCCTCGGACCAAAATCTCACCCATCAACCGGAATTCGCCAAAATACTAACTTCGCCAATTCAAGCCTAATTCTACACCGGACCTCCAAAATCAATTCCGATCACACTCCTAAGTCACAAATCACCTCCCGAAGCTAACCGAAATGCCAGAAATTACATCCGAGCCCTCTAACTCATAAGTCAACGTCCGGTTGACTTTTCCAACTTAAGCTTTCCTTAAAGAGACTAAATGTCTCATTTCTTATCAAAATCAATCCAAATCGACTCTAACACACCACATACCGATAATGACACATGAAGAAGCATGAAATGGGGGAAATGGAGCAATAACATATGAGACGACGGGCCGGGTCGTCACATCTACTAGAGGGTCGAGTGGCACAAATCATAGATGGATCTATTTAACTACCGATGCATTCGGCCCATTCCCGAATTTAAACATGCACAGACAGTCAATCAAGAAGTCATCAGGACACAATTATCCAAAGAAAACCAATTCTGTTTTAGCAATTCATAAAAATGAAATTAAACTCCTTTTAGAAATTCATTTACCAGTTCGTTAGGATTTAAGCAGTTCAAAGTGTCAATAACATTATAAATATTCCAAATACAGCATGCTTTTGGGTCCTAGACTACCCGAACAATAGCATAATAGTAGCTACGCACAGACTCTCGTCACCTCGTGCGTACGTAGCCCCCACAAACAGGAGCATATAACTAGTTAATTCACATATGGGGACAATTACCTCTTAAATGTTAGAAAGGAGACTCATCTCCCTCTGAAGAGTCGGCATTCCACGCTCTTCTGAAGACTTGAATCAATGCCAAATACTCCAAAACTAGCCAATGATTATGAAAATTCATTAATATACGATAAACTACTCATATTAATCCAATTTATAACAATTCCTAACCCCGATCGAAAAGTTGATAGAAATGACCTCGGGCCCACGTGCCCGGAATCCGAAATTTTTTGAAGATTAAGCTTACCCATAACTTCACGAACTCAAATATATAGTTTACTCTCAATTCCATATCCAAAATCGTGGTCAAATTTCAAGAATATCAATTTCTAGGTCTTTCCACCAAAACCCCAAATTTCTACTAATTTACACGCTAAAATGCATACATAATCAATGTATTTAACTCAAGATAGGTGGGGATAGCTTACCTTATCGTTGATGATGAAAATTCCCTCTTGAAACCCTCCAAGAATCGCCCTAACCAAAGAAAATGTCACGACCCTAGTTCACCAATCGTGAACCTGTCATGACGGCACCTAGTCTTCACAACTAGGTAAGCCTAACATATTACGGAATTAACAATTTCTATGAAAAATAATAACAGAATACCAAATGATATAAGAAAATGTATAGGTTTGCCGCCTGGCACATACACTTTAATATAAAATACTGAAATAACCTCCAAGACCCGAAAACCCACGGGCAACACAAGCTATAAGAAATCTTACACTGCTCTAGTCACCAGAATAGTCTAATACAAAGAGGGATCGAAATAACATCTAATAACTATGGATAGAATGAGAAGGAGACTTTGCGGATCTGCGGACATAGCAGATGTATACCTCAAGTCCCCAATACGCTCCCTGACAGCTACTAGCGGTACGCCTGCTCAGAAGTACCTCGATCTGCACATGAAAAACATGCAAAGAAGAGGCGTGAGTACACCACAACGGTACTCAGTAAGTGCCAAGCCTTACCTCGGTTGGGTAGTGACGAGGAAGGTCGAGGCCCTACTGAGATAAACATAAAAATAAATATGAAATGAATAGACAGTATGCGTACCTTGTATATCAAGTGTCTAGCAAAATAATAAGTAAGACGGAAACAGATTACAAACACAATCTATGAATAAAAGAACAATCACTATAGGCTATTTATCATCGGGGATCTCCTGGTATCCCGAGGATCTCCTAGTATCCTCATCATATACACGAGGGATCTCTAAGTATCCTGAGGATCTCCTAGTATCCTCCTTTTAATCACGAGGATCTCCAAGTATCCCGAGGATCTCCTAGTATCCTCCATTTATAATCAATCATGTGCTGGAGATCTCTTAGTATCCCGCACTCCCAATCTTAGAACATAATACGTACAGGGGAACTCCCGGGATGCCGTCCCGTAGACCCAATCGTAAACACATCACAGCAATTCAATATTGTACAAATGCTAAGTAAAGACAACAGGTAGAATCTATAGTCTAGCATGGTTCACGAAGAGCAGATATTGCAATTTAGTCAAATAGAGCAAGTAAGCTAACTAACATGCTTTCCCTAAGCTAAAACAAGTGAAATTTGCATCTATATCAGTTAAATACGTGAAGAAACACAGTCTAAATAAGTCAAGTAAAGAGAATTTCAACAATTAGCACAAGCGCACGCTCGTCACCTCGTGCACAAGGCATTTAAAACAACTGTCAAGATATCCTAAGGGGAGAGGTCCCCCACACAAAGTTAGACAACCCACTTACCTCGAACCGGTACAAAAATCACTTTGAAACGATGCCTTTGCAATGAGTATCCGACTCCGAGTGGCCCTAATCTATTCAAACCAATTATATATTGTAAATAACATCACAAGTAACCAATTCCACTATTAAGATTAAAGCTAAGGCACGAAAATAGGTAAAATAACCAAAATGCCCCTCAGGCCAACGTCTCGGAATCGAATAATTTTCATATTTTCAGAAACCTCGTACTCTCACGAGTCCAACCATATAAAAATCTCCCAAATCGAAGGTCAAATGCCCCCTCAAAACCCAAGAGTTTAATCAATGAACTTTCACCCAAATTCTTCCATTTTTGATTCTAAATTCGAGTTTAAAAGATGGATTTAACCACTATATGATGGATTATAGCTAGAAAGGATCATAGAAACGTTACCCAGTGATTTTCTCATCATTTCCCACTCCAAATCGCCTTCTCCCGAGCTCCCAAATAATTTTTCAACTTTTGAAATTAAGCCTCGGATAACCCTTATCATAACAGTGATTTCCGCTTTTGCGGTCCAGGGACCGCTTCTGTGGTCCCGCTTGTGCGGAAAATCAACCGCATTTGCGGTTTAACTAAAGTCCCCAGGGACCGCTTGTGCGATCCAGGACCGATTATGCGGTCACCGCTTTTGCAGGCTTCCTTCCGCTTCTGCGGTCCAAGACCATCCCTTCACTGACCGCTTATGCGACCACAATGCCGCATCTACGGAACCGCTTATGCGGCTCCTTTTCCGCAGATGCGGAAACAACAAAAGCAGCTGAACAAAACAATGCAACAACCTCCGAAATCTCCGTTTAACCACCCGAATTCATCCCGAGGCCCCCGGGACCTCAACCAAAAGCACAGACATGACTTTTTACCTTATTCAAACTTATACCAATCCTTAAAACACCTAAAACAATGCCGAAACCTCGATTAGATCAAAGATTCAAGCCTAAGAACTTCAAGTTCATCCAAAACACGCTTTCGATTCAAAACCTAATCAACCCTCGTCCGATTGACCTGAAACTTTGCACGCACATCCCAAATGACATGACGGTGCTTCAGCAACTTCCAGAATCCTGTTCCGACCCTCGGATCAAAATTTCACTATCGGACCGGAAATCTCCAAATTCTAACTTTCGGCATTTCTAGCCTAAATGAGCTACGGACATCCAAAATACATTCCGAACACGCTCCCGACCTCGAAATCACCTAACGGAGCTAACAGAACCATCAGATTTCCATTCCGAGGTCGTCTTCATACTGTTCCAATTACGGACCACTTTCCAACACTTAAGCTCTCATTTAGGGACTAAGTGTCCCAAAACATTCCGAATTCTAACACTGATGTCACGACCCCAATCCCGATCGTGATGGCGCCCAACACAATTGCTAGGCAAGCCCGACCAATTAACACTCACAACTCAATCACACCACCCATTTCCAATTTATGGAATTAAATTATCGTTTAACAAGTCTATTAACCAATAATCTAGATAGAGACAGTATGAATCACTGACTTAGCCAACATCTCCCAAAGACCTGGGTTCATGAGTCTTGAGCCTCTAAGATAACAAAATAATACATCCTCAGTAATACTGATGTTCTAAAATGCGGAAATAATAAAGGAATAGGGGAGGAGTCGAGTCCTGCGAACGTCAGGCAGCTACCTCGACAACTCCTGAGAAACTCTGAAGCAGCAAATAGCTCAACTATGCTCCCGGGACACCTGAATCTGCACACGTGGTGCAGGGAGTAAAGTGAGTACTTCCAACTCGGTGGTAATAAGTGTAAATAATAACTGAACGGTAATAAATCACGTAAGAACACACCATCATGCTATATATTACAGTACAACCTTTTGAACTAAACCAGTAAAACTGTGAAAATCCTTTAGAAACATCTAGCTCAGTTTAAAATCTCTTTTGAAAATATTCTTTTTCCAACAGTAAGCATATGAATGCGATATCAGGTAGTGCAAGTCCACACACAAGTCAGCCCCTCGGGCACAACACTCTATTTACAAATAACACCAGGGTATCTGGTACACAGTGCAAGAAATAGCATGGATGTCAATGATATGAGAGTGCTAAATGTCATGCCACGTAGTACAAACAGGAATCAATGCGTGAATGCAATGCAATGCACATGACCGCTGCGGCGTACAGCCCGATCCATTTGGGTACCCCCGCTCACTGTGGGGGTTCAGACTCCGGAGGGGCTCCTACAGCCCAAGCGCAATATCAATATCACACCGCTATGGCGTACAGCCCGATCCATCAACACTCCAGAAATGCACATGAAACACTGCTGCGGTGCGCAGCCCGATCCACACTCAGTCCAGATATATGCACGTAAGCCACACATGCATGGTCAAGTTTATCATTTTCAGTTTCAATTATTAGGAATTATAGATTAAGTGTTTAAAACTTTAGAAAGTTACTAATCATTTCGAGACAGTGTTTAACTCAGGATTGGTATCATGAAAACATGCTAAGCATCATGGAAACAATGATAATAATCCCTAAGGGATCCAAATAATCGGCACGAAGCCCAAAGCATGGAAATTAGCCCAAATCATGATAGCATCAAGTAGGTTTTAGTCAATCACACAGTAAAATCAACAACCGGGACGGACCAAGTCACAATCCCCAACGGTGCTCTACCCCATGCTCATACCTGGCGTGCAAATCACCACAATATAGCACGATGATGTGCAAATCCGAGGTTTCAAACATTCAGGATATCATTTACAAGTATTACTCACCTCGAACCGGTGAAATTCCTCGCTCGTGACGCCTTTGCCCCTCAAATTGGCCTCCACGTGCGTCGAATCTAACCAAAATTAGAGCGAATGCATTACAATATGCTAAGGGAACAATACCCAATCGAAAACAATCGAAAAATATCAAGAATCTCGAAACTAATAAAACCCGAGCCCCAGCCCACTTCTCAAAAAGTTACGAAACTCACATCACCGGAATCCTCGTCTCGCCACGAGTCTACACATATCAAATTCATCAAAATCGGAGTCCATTTG
>MU773435.1:5992-24860 GCA_026770625.1 Nicotiana glauca
CATATTTAAAAAAATATAGAGAAAAATTGGGTATCAACAGCTGCCCCTCTTTACCCAGGAAGGATGAAAGAATTTTCGGGTAAAGAAATGATGACCAATTTTGACTGGATGGGATGTTTTGAAAGACAGAGGCTGAACTCCTATTTTCGAGCTGCCTACATATCCCTGGTCTTACAGGAATCAGGCTATGTGTAGTTATGGATTCACCCGCGGAGTAGGCCGATGAAATTATTGCAAGAACGAACACGAGTTGTGGAAGCGGCTATAGTGAGCGGTTAAGGCTCGGGACGGTTGTAGGGAATTGGAGCGAGATTGCTCCTGCTAGGATAGCGGTTGCTTACTGGTTACCTACAGATAAAAGATGCCACAAACGTATTTGCGAAAATTTAAACATGATGCAAATTCCCTTTGGACCATGAAGGTTTTCTTTGGACGGTTAAATATGACGTCCATGGACCATGACGTCCTTGGACATGAATTGTTTAGTGAGGTATTCGCAGGCCATGAAATAATGTTCTCGGGCCATGAAGATGGTACCTCCGGACCATGACGCCTTTGAATAATGATAAGCAAGTTTGAGAGATCCTCAGGCCATAACATGGTGTTTTCCGGCTATAAGGATGATGCCTTTAGACGATGAAGCCTCTGGATAGGTTGACGATATTTTAGCTAATGATATGCAATAATATGATGTTAACAAGAAACGGCTTAGTCTTGTGAAATGGAGGGCATAGCTTAGCCCGATTGAAACACAAGTAGATAATAGTACAAATAGAGCAATATTTATGCAAAGAGGGACAATGTTTAGTCCTGTGTAAGTGGTGAGGCAAGGATTAGCCTTATGCAAGTATAGAGGTAGAGCTTAACCTCATGCAAGACTCGGGATAGAGCTAAGTCCCATGCAAATGGAAGGCAATGCTTAGCCTTATGCAAATATTGAGGTAGAGCTTAACCTTATGCAAAGATTGGAGACAGGGCATAGTCTCATGCAGATATGGAGTTAGGGATTAGACTCATGCAAGTATGGAGGTAGAGCTTAGACTCATACAAAGATTAGAGACAGGGCTTAGTCTCATGCAGATATGGAGTCAGGCATTAGAATAATGCAAGTATGGAGGTAGAGCTTAGACTCATGCAAAGATTAGAGACATGGCTTAGTCTTATGCAGATATGGAGTCAGGGATTAAACTCATGCAAATATGGAGTCAGAGATTAGAGTCGTGCAAATATGGAGTCAGATATTAGACTCATGCAAATATAGAGTCAAAGACTAGACTCATGCAAATATGGAGTCAGAGATTAGACTCATGCAAATATGGAGTCAGAGATTAGACTCATGAAAACGTGGAGTTAGAGATTAGACTTATGAAAATATGGAGTCAGAGATTAGACTCATGCAAATATAGAGTCAAGGATTAGACTCATGCAAATATGGAGTCAGAGATTAGACTCATGCAAAGAGAGAATAGCAGATAAGGGTAGAGTATGCCTTAGTTGGGATATATTCAGTTTCTGCTGGTCGGATGGATGGTGAATTTGCTTTGTGTATACATGTTTCGCAAATGCTACAGTTACATCAATTGTGCCTGTGTTCAAAGAAAAATTGTAAGTTTTATGAGGGGAGGTTGGCTCTTGCTTCGTCTGCCGACCTTGCTCTGCTCCGCTCTGGAAACCCCACTTCGAGTTCCCAAGGTAGCACTTAACCGTTATGGAAATAGAATTTTCAAAAATATGCATTCATTGATAAAATAGAATCATTTTGGAAGTGTATCAAGTAATTGTTGATGAACTGGCGGCTGTGACACATTTTAAAGGCATTGCAGCTCTCTTATGTTAGAATTTTGAGGGTCCTGCTCAAAATTCTGCCCCAGTTTGGTAGATGATTTTTAACTATTTGCGGATGACGGACCCTGTTGAATTATCTTCAAAATTTTGAGAATTCTTCTAAAAATTTTGCCCCAGTTCTTGACTGATTACTGACTTCCTGGCATGTGATGGCGCTGGCTGGACTTGCTCTGGAATTTTGAGGACCCAGTTTATGATTTTAGGGGGAAATGAAATTTTTATTATGATATGACCGAACCCATAAGGCTGCCTACATATCCCCTCTTAAACAGGAATCAGGTCAAGCGTAGTTCAATTACATTAGGAAAGAAATATGAAATATTCTAGGCATAGTATCTCTTGACTGCGTCTGAATTGATTGGTTTTTGCCAGATTTCTCCATCCATTTCTGCTAGTATGAGTTCTCCTCCTGTCAGGGCCTTGTGAACCATATACGTACCTTGCTAGTTGGGAGAGAATTTCCCTTTGGCTTCATCTTGATGTGGTAAGATTTGCTTCAATACCAGCTGCCCTGATGCGAACTGTCTTGGTCTGACTCTTTCGTTGAAAGATCTAGAAATTCTGTTCTGGTAAAGTTGGCCGTGACATACTGCGTTCATCCTATTTCCTTCGATGAAGGACAATTGCTCATAGCGGCTCCTTATCCATTTCGCATCGCTGAGTTCAACTTCCTGTATGACTCTTAAAGAAGGAATGTCTACCTCGACTGGGATGACAGCCTCGGTACCATAAACCAACATGTAGGGGGTTGCCCCGGTTGACGTACAAACTGTGGTGCGGTACCCTAACAGAGCAAAGGGTAACTTCACATGCCATTATTTGTGATTCTCTACCATTTTCCTTAGTATCTTCTTAATGTTTTTGTTGGCGGTTCTACGGCTCCATTCATCTGAGATCTGTAGACGGTGGAATTCTTGTGCTTGATTTTGAAAGTTTCACATATAGCTTTCATTAGATCACTGTTGAGGTTGGCGGCATTGTCAGTAATAATTGACTAAGGAACTCCGAATCGACAAACAATATGATCCTTGACAAAATCTGCGACGACTTTCATGGTTGTCTTTGTACGATGTAGCTTCTACCCATTTTGTGAAGTAATCAATAGATACTAGAATAAACCTGTGTCCATTTAAAGCAGTGGGCTCAATCGGACCAATAACATCCATTCCCCAGGCGGCGAATGGCCAAGGTGAGCTTGTTGCATTGAGCTCATTTGGCGGCCTTTTTATCATGTTGGCATGCACTTGACATTGAAAGCATTTGTGGACATACTGAATATAATCCGTCTCCATGGTCATCCAAAAGTAACCTGCCTTGATTATTTTCTTGGCCAAAACGAAATAGTTCATATGTGTATCGCAGGTACCAGCATGCGCATCCTCAAGTATCTTGAAGCTTCCTTTTCGTTGACATACCTTAGTAAACCCACATCTAGAGTTCTTTTGTACAAGTTTCCTCCGCTGTGGAAGAAGTGATTTGACAACCTTCGGAGTGTGCATTTTTGAATGTGATTGTCATGCTCCGGGTATTCTCCTTTTGATAAGTACTCTTTGATGTCATGGAAACAAGGCTTTCCATCTGTTTTTTCCTCGACATGAGCACAATATGTCGGTTGATTATGGATCCTTATCAGGATGGGATTGATATAGTTCTTATCTGGATGATGTATCATTGATGACAAAGTGGCTAATGCGTCGGCAAACTCATTTGGAATTTTGGGCACATGTCGGAATTCTATCTTTGTGAACCTTCTTTTCAATTCCTGCACATGGTGCAGATATGGAAATATCTTGGAATGCTTGGTGGCCCACTCTACTTGTACCTGGTGCACAAGCAAATTTGAATCACCGATCACCAACAACTCTTGAATGTTCATGTTGATTTCCATGTTGAGCCCTAGTATACACGCTTCGTATTCTGCCATATTATTGGTGCAGGGAAATCTAAGTTTAGCAGACCCCTGATAATGTTAACCTTTTTCTCACACCAAAACTGCTCCAATGCCTACTCCTTTGAAATTTGCGGCTCCGTCAAGAACATCCTCCAACCATCATATGCTTCAGTAATGTCTTCTCCTACGAATGATACTTCTTCATCATGAAAATACATTTTCAAGGGTTAGTAATCTCCTCCCACTAGATTTTCAGCAAGATCATCTGCCAATGCTTGTCCTTTGACTGCCTTTTGAGTTACATAGACGATTTTGAAATCACTCAGTAGTATCTGCCATTTAGCTAACTTCCTAGTAGGCATGGGCTTCTGAAATATGTACTTCAGAGGATCCATCCTGGATATGAGGTACGCAGTATAGGCATAGAAATAATGCCTCAATTTCTGGGTTGTCCAGGTCAGAGCACAGCAAGTACGTCAAAGCAAAGAATACTATACTTCATAAGGTGTGAATTTCTTACTCAGGTAATATATGGCTTGCTCATTTTCTTCATGTATCATCATGTTGTCCTAAAGCACATCCAAAATCTCCATCTAACACGGATAGATAAAGTAGCAAAGGTCGTCTGGTTCCAGCGGGAGCAGAATTGGCGGTATGGATAGGTATTCCTTGATCTTGTCAAAAGCTTTTTGACAATCCTCGGTCCTACTTGTCTCGACATCCTTCCTCAACATCTTGAAGATGGGTTCACATATTACTGTGGAGTGTGCTATGAATTGACTGATGCAGTTGAGTCGTCCCAGGAAGTTCATCATGTCCTTTTTGCTTTTAGGTGGTAGTAGTTTATGAATAGCTTTAACTTTAGTCGGATCTAGCTCTATCCCTCGACGACTGATAATGAATACTCATAACTTTCCTACGGGAACCCTAAATGCATACTTTGCAGGGTTCAACTTCAAATTGTACCTCCTGAGCCTGTCGAAGAATTTCCTCAAGTCTGCTATGTGATCTACGAGCCTCTTGTATTTGATAATGACGTCGTCCATATACACCTATATTACTTTGTTTATCATATCATGGAAAATGGTTGTCATGGCTCTCATGTAAGGGGCCCCAGCATTCTTCAAACCGAATGGCATCATCTTGTAACAGTATACACCCCAAGGCGTAATAAGAGATGTCTTCTCGGCATCTTCTTCATCCATCCAGATCTAGTGATAACCTGCGAAGCAATCTACAAAGGATTGGAGTTCATGCCTGGTGCAGTTATCGATCAGGATGTGTATATTCAGCAGTGGAAAATCGTCCTTGGGACTTGCTTTATTTAAATCCCTATAATCAGCACATACCCTGACCTTCCTGTCTTTCTTCAGAACTGGCACACTGTTAGCTAAACATGTTGAGTACTCAACCGCCCAAAGAACCTTGGCTTTGATCTGATTGGTAACTTCCTCCTTGATTTTCAAACTCATGTCTAGTTTGAATTTTCTGAGTTTCTGCTTGACTGGCGGGCACATGGGATTGGTAGGCAACTTGTGAGCTACTATAGATGTGCTCAAACCGGTCATATCATCATACGACCATGCAAAGATATCCTTATATTCCTTTAGGAAATGGATGTATTCTTCTTTCTCTATTGGCGACAAGTGAATGCTGATGCGGGTTTCTTTGATGGTCTCGGCGTCTCCCAAATTTACTGCTTTTGTTTCGTCTAAGTTGGATTTAGGCTTGTTCTCAAAATTCTCAACTTCTCAGAAAATTTCCTCGGGTATCTCATATTCATCCTCCGAGTCACTATTCTCATGTTGCGTTGCCTCATTGCATGTCACAGTCACTGGTTCATCGGGAAAAGTAATAATAACACTGTGGAAGGGAAAAGTATGAAAATAGTAATGAATAATGATAAAAGGACAAATGCATTTGATTAAAACTGAGAAAATTATTCAAAAAAAGCTTGACTCGGTTGATCGAGCATTTATTTTGAAACAAAGAAATCCTACAATAAAATTGCTAGAAATTTAAAATGCCTAGAACGACTAAAAATTCTGCTAAGCTACCCAGGGACTCGGCGAGCTCGGGATGGTGTAACGGTCCAATTTTTGAGAATAGCTCCCTTTGATGTAGTCTGAATGGTAAGGCCTTCTTCCTCCTCCTCCTTAATTATGGCACAACAATCCATGTCCTCGTCTTCCAAGAACAGATCCTTCAGCCCAGCTAGTGCTTCTTCTTCTGCAGTTCCCCATATTGTGTTTGCGTAATGGAAAGCATGTTCCAAACATGGTACCATTTACTCAAGAGGGTAGTATAGTCCACGCTATGGTGGTGACCAATCATTGTACTCTTGCCATGTATACAAGTATTTGAGCCCAAAGGTGGTACCATGATTTTTCAGCCATATCGGCTTGGTGATACGCTAGAGGTTCTTTCCTAACCATTTGTCAGGTTCATATCTGAACCACACTAGTATGCCTTATATTTTGTTACTCCACCACTTATCCTTATCGACGACATTGACCCGCTCAATGTGATGATAAGTTTCCCCTCTTAGCCTTCTTCTAGGTCCAATGGCCGGGATGGTTTGACTAGTGTAGATGGGGTTACTCCTATCTCGAAGAATGATTACCTCCTGATGGTTCCATTCAAATTTTACAATTTGATGTAGTGTGGAGGGCATGACTCCAGCAGCATAGATCCATGGGCGGCCCAACAAAAAATTATATGAGGTTGGTATGTTAAGCCTTTAGAATTTAACATCAAACCAAGTTGGTCCCATCTGCAAGCAAAGGTTGATTTCCCCGATCATGGCCCTCAGGGACCTATCGAAAGCCTTCACATTCATGCTTCTGGTCTGTATTTCATGGAAACCTTTGTCCAACCTTTTTAAGGTGTCCAACGGACAAATATTTAGACTCGAACTTCCATCAACCAGGACCATGGCAATGAACTTGTCTTCAAATTTTACCGTAATATGCAATGCTCGATTGTGATTTAAACCTTTGGGTGGAGGCTCATCTTCTTGGAAGATAATATTATGGCTCCCCAGCACTTGACCGATCATGTTGGACATTTCTCTCTAGTGATATTATTGGGTACGTAAGCCTCGCTCAGTATTTTCATCAAGGTGTTATTGTGTGCCTTTGAATTTTGTAGTAGTGACAAGATAGATATCTGAGTAGGGACTTTGTTCAGATGGTCAACAATAGAATACTCTTTCGCCTGTACTTTCCTCCACAGGTCATCCGGCCCGGTCTCAATGACAGGCTGCCTGGCAGTGGCATCCTTACTTGAACCTCCCAAGTGTGCATGTGTGTAGACTCTTCCAGTTGTAGTCATTCCTTTTGCAGCGTCAGATTCCTCTATCTTAGTCTTCCCTTTTTGCCGAGCCTCAGCAAAATAATACTAGGGTATTGCTTTTGAGTTAAATGGGGGTGTGGTTGACACTGTCATAGTAAAAGGTGTGACCACTTCTACTTCTAATGGAGCGGAGGTGGCTGCGGGCAGATCTACTTCTACTTCAAATGGAACTGATGCAGTTACCTCAACATCAATAGGTGCCTGAGTCTGAACTACGATAGGAGTAAGTGTGACTGCAACCTTACAGTCATTGCCTTCTCGAATGAGCCCGATTGACCCCTCAGAGTCCCATTCCTCATTTGTTTTTATAACATGTACATTGTCACCTCTATGATCAGTGAGGGGATTATTGCGGATAATAGTTGTGGCTATCTTTGCTTGTATGACCTTGTTGTCAATGAGAGTGGATCTTATCCTTCAATGTTCGGCACTCAGTAGTGATGTGCCCTTTCATACCGGAGTGGTATGCACAGGTTTTGTTCGGATTGACCCATTGGGATGGATTTTCTATTACCACAATGGGAACATGAGTGACATAACCTGCGGCCTTTAACATTTCATACAATTGGTTGATGAGCTCAACAATGGCGGTGTATTGTCTGGGTGGCTTGCGGGGCGAAGTTGGGTCTTGGTCTTGGATAATTTTGGCGAGCTGGTGGTGATTAGAAGTGGGATGGTTGGGATTTATAGGTGTGGTGGATAGCGGCTGGTTAGGAATTTTTGGGAGATGAAGGTTAATATGTAGGTGGTTATGTTCAGTATAGGGGTGGAGGTGTTTGATGTGTGGGTGGAGATATTTGATATGTGGGGGGAGGTGTCTGGTAGGTGAGTAGAGTTTTTGGGCCCTAGGCCACCATTACTGCCCCAACATCTCTCTTCTTTGATATGCCACCTGATTGAATTGCTTTATTCGTGGCTTGTAGTGCCTCAAAATTTGTTAACATCCGGCTCTTGATTCCTTCATCAATTCTTTCCCCGAGCTTGATGATATCAGAGAATTTTTTATTTTCGATGACCATCAACCTCTCGTAATGATCCTGTGCACTGACAAAGAATTTATTCATCTGTTATTTGTCTAGAGTGGGCCTGACCTTGGCGGCTTCCGACCTCCAATGATTAGCATATTCGCGGAAAGTTTCAATAGGTTTCTTCTTGAGATTCCGTATGTAGAAGACATCCGATGCATTTTCTCTGTTGAACCTGAACCGGTCCATGAAATCAGATGCCATGCTTGCCTAGTTAGACCATTTCTTGGAATTCTGGCTGATATACCAAGACAAAGCATCCCTAGTAAGTCTCCTCATAAAGAGCTTCATTCGAATATTTTCATCTTTTCCAACCCTAACAAGCTTTTCACAGTAAGATCTTAGGTGAACCCTGGGATCACCTGTACCATCGAACATTTTAAACTTAGGAGGTTTGTACCCCTCTGGCAATTCCACATTAGGTTGTATGCACAGATCTTCGTATTTCAAACCTTCTATTCCTCTATCGCGTTCCACACCTTGAACTCATCTTATTAACTTCTTGAGCTCTTCGGCCATGTTTTTAATGAGCAGGTCCTTTTCGGAGGGTCCGGTGCATAGGATATTGGTTGGGTGGAATGTGGTATATTTTCCATGTATATGGGTTGCTCTGATGGGTGCTAGGGACTTGGGTATAGTGATGGTCATTGGTGGAGTTCTGTGGATCGGGAATAGGTGGTGGTGTATTTTGGGGAGTATGGTAAGTGGTGGTTGGTGGGTACTGAATTGGTTGATGATATTGTTGCGGTGGAGTTGGTACTGGTAGCGGATTGATGTTTTGGGGTGGAGTTGCATTCTAATTTGGTGCGGTAGGATTTTGTGGCTATTGGTTTTGTGTATTCTGAGGAGGTATTGGGTTCTTTGAGTTTTGTTGGTGGATATCAGGGACATTAAGGGTGAGTGACAAGTTTGCCAAGTTGCGAACCTGCTCAAGTTCTCCTTGCATTTCTAGTATCTTTTGTTCCAGTCTCAAAACCAGGTCATTCGGGGCTGGAGTACTACGGCCGTCGGAAGTCTCTACGTTCTCAACGTTTTCCTTTCGTATTCCACTTAAGTCATCCATCTTTTATTTTCCTCTGCCTTTTGTGTTGCTTGGAGGAAGATGAGGTGGAGGGCTTCTAGATCTGTCATGATATGCTGATGGAGGATGAACCAACTTAAGGGGGTGGGAATAATAATAAAAATAAGCAAAAACAAAAAGGTAACAAGTTAGTGAGGATTCTGAAATGTTTGTAGTATTTACACACATATTGCAAAATATAAACTCGTATCCTAATTTGGGAGCCTCGTTGTGCCCGAGTTAGGCCTAGCGACAAATAAATTTGGAGAACTTCAAATGCCAATAAATGCTTCATTTCATAATATAAAAGTAGACGAATCCAAAAATGACACTAATATAATAATAAAATAAGTCGCTACTGGCACTTGGCCTTATTATATTTTAAGAAAAACAAGTAAATCTAATCTATTTGGTCCCAGAAGGACCCTTCCCAGATTCGATCTTCCGGACTCCATCAAACTGATCTCCCAACTCGCGCAGTCCCAGCAGTAAGTGGGCTCGGGCCAGATGTCCTCCCTCGGCTCCCTCAACATTCTGGCAGTTTTCAATCCTTTTTATGACTTTGACCTCCAGCTCCACTATTCCTCACACCAGATATTCCAGTTTCATGTTGGAAGTGACTGCCATCTCTTTCCATTCCTCAATCAACCTCACGTTCCTCTCATGTATTTCCTGATGCTCATTCTCAGAGTCGTGGACCCTCTTGCGCAGCTTGCTGTATTTGATTTGGGCTTCGGCTTCCTCGTATATGATTCTGTTCCCTCGACCAGTCCCCGGTGTCACTGTTCCTTTTAGATTGTCCTCCAACCATGCTAGGTAGAGAGGCTTGCACCCCGCATGATATCTGTCTGGCTTAACAGTGCTTTTCTCCACAATGATTTTGTAGTGTCACATGTGCTAAGCTTGGCACTTGTAAGGTACGTTGTCATCTTGGAAATCTGCCATGAAATGACTCATCTTGACGACCCTTGGTACAACCTGTTTTCTGCCTGCTTTCCTTATGACTCACATAGGGACATATAGATATATCCATCTCAACCCGATCAATACCAAGTGCGGAGCATCCCTGGACCTGATAATAAACTCGTCTGTTAGGAACCATTCAACCATTCACTACATCTGTCCCTCGGTCAGATTATCGTAGAACTCTACCCATTCGCTGGCACTTTCTGGTTGAGCAAATCTGTCTGGAACATAGGTCATCTCCTAGAAGGCAATGTGGTATTTCCAAGCCATTCGCGGAAATTCTTGACGAAAGTGACCCTTTTGGAGATTCTCCAACAGCTATAACTACATCAATAAATTACAACCCTCGAAATGCTTGACCCCTCTTTGACAGCGCTCTAAGGCCCTGTAGATATCGGCTATAATCATGGGGACTATATTATATGTCTTTCCATTAATCCCTTCCATCAAAGTTTTGGCGACCATTGCAACCTAGAGTGGAGTCTTCCCTTTTTCATTGGGAACACTATTAGGCCTAGAAAGAACACAATGAACACGAACACTCTGCGGTGGATGTGACCTAATGAAGTAAGGGCGATCTCATCATAGTAAGTGCGGAAAGATTTGCTATGGCCATACCTCTCATACATATATTCCAAAGGTATGTAAGAGTCCTTCAAGCACACTAGGTCGACATTCCTTTTCAGCCCCATCATCTTCAAAAATCTCGTTCCCATACACTTTTCTGGCACCAAAAGCCCAGGACTGTCCAAGTCAACACTGCAAGTCCTCCTATTTCCTCTAGAAGCAGTGTCATCTCTATGTCACCGAAATGGGACACCGCTCTCTCACTATCCCAGAATAAGGTGGCAGCCTCGATCAATTTGTTGCTTGGTTCAATATCTAGCAAGGACGACAAGTTACCCAGGTACTTTTTCACATGCTTCTCGTCACTTGAGGAAAGGTCCTCCCACCAATATAGTAGCAATGGAGGTATGTTGTTAACCATACCGAATATGGGGACCTTGTGCCTCATTTTCTACAAAACAAAACCTTACCCCCACCGGACTCTGCTATTTATATATTTATGATCAGCATATCGACATTTAGTTCTCCAAACTAATGCACAAAAAGTGGTTGTGCCCGTTGGGATTATGGAAAACTCGACGGACTATGGGTAAGGCTTATCTTAAAGAATCATTATGTGGACAACATGATGCATGATGCATGCACAATTTTAACCAGAGTAAGGTTTCTATGGGGTTTTAGACTAGTACCCTCAAGCGGACAACTTGAGGGGGAAGGCACGAAATCGTCGACTGCACCGCTGATCAACTGGTTTTATGGCAAATCAACCTTTCCGAATTTAAGGGGTAGTAAATAGGAAGAGAGCAACTACTCATTAAAGCGTTCCTATAGAATTTGAGACGCACGAGTGGAATATGATGTGGAGCATAATTTATACAGTAATTAATAACATGTATTCAAGTATTTTCACGTAAGAAAAGTAAATAAAATATTTAAATAATTGAAAGACAGTTACAGTAAAAGGAAATAAAGAGACAAGTCAGTTTTTGGGCAATAAACAAATCATAGATGCTTGAAAAATAGGCAATTAAGTTCAAATAAGGGAGCAGGGTACGGGACACGCATGCTTGGACTAATTTGTGAAAGGCAAGCTCATTATGGTAAAAGCCTAAAAATATCCCCAGCAGAGTTGCCATGCGGTCGTGCCCTCTTTTTCCTTCCTATTTTACGGGGAGAGGTTCGGGTTTCGACATTCATGGGGTGTAATGACTTACTTCCGTTTGGAAATTGGGTATTTGAAGAGTCACCACCTAACGAATTATGGTGCGTTAGGGCACCTAGAGCGATTAACTCATGGGTTGGTTTGCATTACCAAAGATCAGGGTAAGGGCTCGAAGTAACCTCGAGGGGAATGTATTAGGAACCCCTTTTGGTCTACAACTGTGGGTCCCGACCAAACTTATATTCACAAATTAGTACATTACAAGTAAATAGTTAAATCAAATAGGTTACAAGTAAAGCATGTTAGAATAACCTAAGTAGTGAGATAACGGTTTGAACAAGTTGTAAGAAAACAAAGGTTAAATAAAGAAAGGATGTGGTAAAGAGGGGGTCCTTGGTTGATTATCTTATAGGATCACCCCACGCAATGACCGGTAAAAACTCCTCAATAATGGGCTACACCTGATATTAACGCGTAGTTATCATATCTCATATCTACCCTTCCCTTCCCCTTATTGGTCATGCAAAGCGAGTGTTTGGTCAACGATTCCTATTGTGTGATGCTACCCATCCCTTCTTAATGGTCCTGGAGGGAGTTAGGACCTCTACCTATAGGTGGTTCTAAACGTACCCCTAAGGTTTTAAAAGGCAAAAATTCTAAGGCGACAGTCAAAACATTTAGGACTTTCACACATAATGGGAGCAATTAAGAGGCTCAGAGTTTCCTCCACAAACAAACACATAAGCAGCACGACTCAAGCACAGTTAAGGTCTTTCATTAATTAATGTCTTAAAGCAGGATATCTAGGTGAATATGCAGAAACAAACAAACCCTTTTTGGACTCAAAAGTTACACCCCAGTAGTTGCCTAGGGATGCTTTTAAAATCCTGTTAGGATCAGAAAATGTTAAGTGATAGAGACAGCTTTAGAGAATGAAGTTTTGAAAACGCCCTAAAGGCTTGCCTATATGCAGAATACTGATAACTATATTAATACAGAAATAATGCAGGTTTTGAAATGGATTCCTTTAATACCTATAGGCATGATATCTAATAAGACGGAGACAGTTTGAAAGAACTAGTTTCAAGAAGTGCTTAATACTTGATTAAACCAACTCAGAAATGAACTAGGTGTAATCAAGTTGATTTATTAGACTAGATTAGATTTAATGGACATAATTGCGAGTAGGGATTCCTATATGCATGATATCTATGTGTAATAATAAATTTAATGATTTTTAGGTATGGAAACATACATAAATACTTGTTATAACTGAATTTGGATTAGGTCCTATAGGCATGGCATCTATTATTGAACTGATTTTAAGACATGATTATTTGGAACCTATAAGTATAGTTTCTAAACATGACAGAATGTAAAACTTTATAGACACGGTTTCTAGTAAATGAGCAAACAAACTTAAAAGTGAAATCATATGGACATGATTTCTATTAGGCACAACAATCAAATTAAAGAGTAGAGTCCTATGAGCATGTTTTCTATTTAGGAGAGCAAGCAGACTTTAAAAGTAATGTCCTTTGAGCAGGATTTCTACCTGTATTACCCATAAAGCATGCATCTGCCCACCCTTTTTACTAAATACACCAATATCTATTTACAAATTATTACAAGCCAATAAATGAATTACATAAGTAAAAACAGAAAATCAAGAAGCTATTCTATAGGGAGCCTTCAATTAGGCCCATATTTCCCAAATCCTCCAATGGCCTCATATGCCTTAGTTCCATAGACAAATCAGAGTCTAGATGCATCAAAGTTCCCAAAGGATCTCAAGGATCCTCGGCAGTGCTTACACCTAGACTTAATAACCAAAGATTGAACAAATGCAGTGTGGAAAGGCCAGCCTCAGTATGTCAGAGTTTAGAGGTTTCTCAAAAGGATCCAAAGGCAGTACACATACTAGAGGGGACAAAACTTATTGAATAAGAGTAGAGTGAGAAGTGATTGACACAAGTTGAAAATGTTTTAGTAAGAAACAATATTTAACAAAAGTCCTTTTTTCTTCTCTTTTGAAAATAATGTAGTAGGACAACAGAGACTTGTTTGAAGAGATGAACAGAAGTCAAAACACCTTAGGAAATGTTTATACATAGCTAATTTACAGAACCAAGTAAATTCAGTAGTCACACACAGGGGTCAAGGGGTTTGGGATACATAGAACATTTGGCCGCAAACACATAACCCTGCAAAGGTCTAGGACTGGTTTGGACATGCTCAGAAACAGCTAACATTGGCATAGTCACAAAACCAGACATGAAGAACACAACCATATAGAGGGGTGATAGGGATATGGGAATTCATGGGATATAAGATGGTAAGTACACAACAAGTAAGAGATAGGACATGCTCAGAAACACACATAAAGGAGAATATACTGATCTAAAGGAAGGGAAAGACATAATAACATGTTGATCATGTAACTCTTAACTACAAATTTCACAATAAAACCATAAATAAAAGCAAACTAGATACAGGAGGAACTGAAACAATAAGAGAATCATGTTGTTATTGGAACTTTAAAATTGAAACTAGGACATACCAGTGAAGATGAGATTAAGCAGAATGAAAGAAAAAGAGAATACACATGGTTTGTCTTGGCTTGCAGACGGCTAATTTAGAAGAGGAGAAAATAGCACAAGAGAGAGTAGAGATTTTAGTATGAGAGATAGCTTTGAACCCAAGTGTTTGTGTGTTGTGCTAATAAAAGACTAGAGTATTTATAGTTTGAAAACATGTAGCAAATAAGGTAAGAATCGTAGTAGCATAATAATTGAGGAACTCAGAATCAATCAGTCAGAAAATCAAGGTAAGTACTCCCTTAAGTTAAGAAAATTAATTCAAACAGTAAGAACCAGTAGCATATAAGGCAAAAAAAATTAGTACACGATTAATAAGGAAAGAATCAATGTTCAGTAAGCATAGGATAGTCAATTAAGACTAAGTTCAGAAAACTCCAATTAAGGAAATGATTCAGTTAGAATAAAGTACCACAACAAATAAGGTAGGGGGATCAGTCAATTTAAATATATGAGGTAGAATTTTAGGGTTTCGAAAAAAATTCTTTTAATCAAACCATCGAATAAGGAAATCAAAATCAATCAAGAGAAAGTTATGATTCTATAATTAAACATATAAATAGAGATGAAAAAACAAACGTAACAAATAGGCAAGGTCAGCAATATTGACCGAAAGAGGCAAGTCTTGAACAATCAAGATGAACGCAATCACACAAAGGTGATATAAATAGGCTAAGGACTCATTAAAACCCATTCGAAGCACGGTAATCACAGAACTTAACAAGAATCGAGTAATCATGCTAACACACAGAACCAAAACAAAGAATATATAAGAATTAGGGCTATTAACATAGGCCAGTTAAAAAGCAGTAAGAACATAGAATCAGTCAAGATATGCAAGGAAAGAGGTTTAAGCATAAAGAAAAATCAGTTTAAGAAAGTGTAGAAGAAACTCCGAGAAACCCTAACTTTAAAGAAATTAAAAACGGCTTAAAGTTGATGATTTTTTAAAAGAGGTTTTAGAACAGTGTAGAACATAGAAAGAAACATACTTGAATAGTTAAAAATAGCACAGATCTAAGAGATATAACCGAAAGTTAGGATTTTAAAGGAAACCCAAATAAAAACGGAAGAACCTGCTATAAACTTCGAAGATCGTAACAAATATGATGTGATTTTGCCCAAAATCACACCAAAGAAGCCATGAACAACCAAAAAAGCAGCCCTAGATACATGTCGGCATGGCCCAGGGCCCTTGAAGGCCTCAGAGATGATGAGCAAGGCAATGGAGGGACCATTGGAGGCTTGGGGTTGAATGGTGGTCACCGGAGAAGACATCTGAAGGCAGCAAGTATGGAAAAGTGATTAGGGTTAGGGGTCATTAAGAATTAAAAAGGAAAAAATAAACGAGGGTCGTTGATCTTTTACATCAACGGCCAGGATCTGATGGGTTTTGGGTCGGGTAGGTGTAATTAGGGCCTGGGTCGAGTATTTTGATCCAAAGTTGGGCTGGGGTATTTTGTTTAATTTGGCTAAAATTGAAAGCCAAATCTAGCTATAATTTAAATAGCTAATTTTTCCTATTTTAATTTATAATAAATAATAAGTAGTTTTAGAAAAATAATTTAATGTGCCAAAATGATTTAAAATATATAATTATTATTTTAAAAATATAGGGACCAATTTTACGCACATAAAAATGTTACACTAAATGGGCTAACATTGCAACTATATACAATTTAGCTTAAAAAATACCAAATGCAATTATAAAAATACATAAAAATTATATTAATCACATTTTGGTATAAGTATAGAAATTAAATAAATAAATCATTATAAAAATGATTTGGTAAATAATTATTGGGAATTTTATAAATAAAAGGGGTGAAAATAAATCAATTTAAACCCTTAAAATCATGAAAAATTTATAAAAACTTTGTGCATGCTTATATATGCATATATATGCTATTTAAAGGTATTTATGCATATTTAAAAATATATAGAGAAAAATTGGATATCAACAAAACCCTCATTTTCTTTCTCCCCGATTCGGTCAACATTTTTGGTAAACAAACCCAGACCCGAGATTTGACGATCCCGTAGGGTCCGTAGTAAAATATGAGATTTAGGCGTATACCTAAAATTGAATTCCGAGGTCCCCAGCCCGAGAAAAGAATTTTTAAAAAAAATTATTTGCGGGAAAATATAAGGACTTTCGGAAATGAAATGGTGTGTGATCTTGATGGTATCGGGCTTGTATTTTTGTTTCGGATCTCGGTACAGGTTTAAAATAATAATTAAGTTGAATATGTGAAATTTGGTAAGAATCGGAGTTGATTTAATATAAATCGGACCCTTGGTTGAGAAAATAGCAATTTTGAACTATCTTATGAATTTCATGAGTTTTGGTGGTACATTTGTTGTTTAAGATGTTATTTTCGTGATTTGATCATACAAGCAAGTCTGTATAATGTTTTTAGACTTGTGTGCATGTTTGGTTTGGAGCCTCGAGGGCTCGGGTATTTTTTGGATAGGCCATAGAGTGATTGCAACTTAGGAAACTCAACTGATGCATATGGTATTTTGCACAGGCCTCTGATCTCGCAATTGTGAGATCAAGCTTTGCAATTGTGAAGTGAGCAGGCCTGGGAAATGCAACAATAATGTCGCAAATGCGAACCAGGCCTTGGTAGGCCACCCTCGCAAATGCGAACTTTTGGCCGAAATTGTGAAGGCCCTTCTGTCGCAAATGCGACATTTTCATCGCAAATGCGAAGGCATCAGTAATTCAAAGGGTTCGCAATTGTGAACCCCTGATCGCAATTGCAATAACTGCGGCCTGTTAAGTGAGATTTCATACGGGATTTTCACCATTTTTCAATTCTCTCAAACCCAAAACATCCCGAGGAAATTTTTCAAAGACCCAAACTTCTCCAAATCATAAGTAAGTGTCACGAACCCGGTTCGCCTACGTGAACCATCGTGACGACACCTAATCACTACGAATAGGTAAGCCTAACTTGCCGAAGATAAACCATATTTGCAGAAATAAACTAATTGAAACAGAATTAGAGAAATAAAACAGTGTTTAAAAGGTGTCGCTCAGCATACACAAGACTTAACTTCTCAAAAGCAATACATACTCCGAAAACCCGGAAACCCATGAATCACAAGCTACGAAACATAGTAAAATGCTCTAACTCCGGAATGTCTACATCAACTGTAAAGATAGAGGGGCTATCACTACAAGATAGAATAAAGAGAGAGACTCCTCGGACTACGGACGTGGAAGATATACCTCAAAGTCCCGTAGAATCGGCTCGCCTCAAGAATGGTAAGCCTGAGTAGAGGTACCTGGATCTGCACATGAAAAACATGTGCAGAAAAGGCATAAGTATACCACAACGGCACTTAGTAAGTACCAAGCCTAACCTCGGTTGCGTAGTGACGAGGAAGGTTAGGGCAATACCGAGATTAAATAAGATATAGGGGTTACCAGTGTGGAGTAAAATAGTATAAATAAGTGCGACAATAAGAAATAACATAGAATTGGAAGAACAACAACAACTAGAACAGAGACAAAATAAATCACGGGAAAGAAATACAACTCAACATAGAGATAGCAACCGGGGCATCTTCTAGGATACCGTCCTGTAGTCCCAATTACAACTATCCAGTAGATCTCTCAACATACCATCCCGTAGTCCATCATGTATACATATTCGAAGGATCTCCTAGGATCCTGTCCCGTAGCCCAACTATCAGTGCGGGGGTATCTACCAAATCCCGATCCGTAGTCTCAAATATAAATACCCAGTACTGGGGGGATCTATCGGGTGCAGTCTCGTAGTTCCATATAACTATGCAGGGGGATCTACCAGAATCCCACATCCGTAGTCCCTGTGAGCACGTGATTTTTACCCCAAGTAAAAATTCCAAAATTAAAAATAAATAAAAGGGAATTAATTATGAAANATCGAAGGGTAAAGAGATATAATACATGTATATGTATGTATCTAACGTCTCAGAAGACAAAACACCCTCAAACCTCTTTGTCTTCCTCGTATGAACTCCCGCCGGACTGTCTCGCCGGCGGGAGACTCGACTTAAGCCAACAAGCCCCAAACTAACACCGTAGGTAGCCCTCACCTCCCCCTTTCCAACTATACCAACCGTTTTTGTCGAATATCCCTGTATCTCTTCGAATCTTTCATTTTGTGTCGCCGGAACCCTACTCCGACGAACACAAGGTGAACCAAACTTCACCAAAATAACACCATAGATGCACCTAGCCATCCTCTACCCATATTCAGTGGTATCTTGGCTCAGATATGGCCAGAACCACTCGAATATTATTTCAAAGTTTTCTGCTTCGAAACTTTTCTCATAAAATCCATGTGATTTTGGACCACAACATGCTGAACCATGTATTTTCCTTTGGAAAATACATGGTTCGGTATG
>MU773436.1:5411-21171 GCA_026770625.1 Nicotiana glauca
ATCTAAATGCCTATTTGAATTGGTTAATCATATGCCTATTAAGCAAAAAATATGAATAAGTGATTGATAGGTGTATATTTGTTGGTTAGTTCATGTGACTGTGGTTGTTTGTTTCTTTTTAAGTTTCTCCCGATGAATGTGTTTCAAAGTTTAAAGTGTTTTGTTGAGCCTAGAATATTATCATGCTTGTCTTCAGTCTACTGCATTTTCGTCATTGTGTTGATTAGAAGAGTCTTATTGGCATCTTAAAATTTTCTGTCAACTTTAACCGATAGGCATTGAAGAATTAATTATCTAGTTAGATCTTGGCAGAGATGTACCCTTTTAGCTTCATATGAATTAATGTAGTATCCATATGTTAGTTTGAATATGAAATAAGCAGGAAGCTATCTCGTTTAGTTTAAGTTGATTGGGTTAAGGAATTCGTGCCTTAGGTTCTTCCTTAGGTTTGCCTATCAAAAATAAAAAATCACATTTTACTTTAGACTGGCCTTTAAATAATAAAAATGAGACGAGTCTCGCCAAATAAAACGCACAAATTATGGGGCCCTCATAAATGTATATATATTAAAAATACTTAGACTTCGGGATGTACCGTTTAGTGAATTGCACGGCCTTCCCCAAAATAATAACGCGTTAGACTCTTTAGGTGCGTATTTTAATAACATTACCTTCTTAAACTCGGGTATACATTTATGTGATCCAAATCCAAATATCAACGAAGTCGAAATGTGTCGATAATCACGGGTACATTAATTGTGACGTGGTTCGAGACACGTTTTCACAACGTTGTAATTCTTTGTTAAAATAATAACAATAATAATAATATTAAAAGCGGTTAAAGGTTAAAATTTTCACCTAAGTTAAACATGTTATAAATCAGATAAATAAGCCAAATATGATAGTTGAGCGACCGTGCTAGAACCACGGAACTCGGGAATGCCTAACACCTTCTCCCGGGTTAACAGAATTCCTTATCCAAATTTCTGGTTCGCGGACTGTTAAATAGAGTCAAACCTTTCCTCGATTCTGGATTCAACCGGTGACTTGGGACACCATAAATCTCCCAAGTGGCGACTCTGAATCTTAATAATAAATCCCGTTTTGATTGTCCTTTAATTGGAAAAACTTCCTTTACCACACCCTTCGCGGGGTGCGGTAGCGCCGAAAGGAGGTGTGACAACGGTTTATCGTGTGTTTTATTTATCGTTGGCAGTATGCGAAAGTGATGGAATAAAACTTTAGCTAATAAGAGGTTTTCTATCGATATTTGGTTATTATGGGCAACTGCTGTGAATAGAGGCCATTCTTTCAAGTGTTTGGATCATGTGGTATATCATATGGTTTCACCGAAAGTTGCAGGTATGGGTTATTACAGCTGGTTCGGGACTATTCAAAGTATAGGTGTGAGGTTTTGATCGTATTGATGGTTTTAGAAGTGAAAAGGTACCTCTGTGAATTATGGGCTAGACTGGATTGGGTAATTTCAGCTATGTTGTGTTGTCGGGCCTATAAGAGATAGGGTGACGTGGGATCACCCCGGGTACATGCTTGGTAAGGTCATTTAGCTATTGGATGGCTTCTAGGACAACTCTGGGTACGCTCGAGGATGAGCGTTTGTTTAAGTTGGAGAGGATGTGACGACCCAACCCGACCCGTCGTCTCATGATTTGTTGCTCCGATTTCCCCCATCTTATGTTTCTCTATGCTTCATTATCAGTATTTGAGGTGATCGAGTTGATTTGGATTGGTTTTAGTAGGAAATGAGACACTTAGTCTCTTTAAGGAAGGTTTATTTTACAAAAGTCAAACGGACATTGACTTATGTGTTAGAGGGCTCGGATTTGAATTCCGATGATCCGGTTAGCTTCGGGGGATGATTTGTGACTTAGGAGTGTGATCGGAAGTAATTTTGGAGGTCCGGTGTAGAATTAGGCTTGAATTGGTGAAGTTAGTATTTTGGCGAATTCCGGTTGATAGGTGAGATTTTGATCCGAGGGTCGGAATGGAATTCTGAGAGTTGATGTAGCTTCGTTGGGTGATTTTGGATATGTGTGCAAATTTTTAGGTCATTAGAACATCGTTTGGTCGGGTTTTTGATCGAATGCGCATTTCGGAAGTTTTGAAGAAACTTAGGCTTGAATCCAATGTAATTTGATGGTTTTAGTGTTGTTGGATGTATTTTTATGATTGGAAAAAGTTTGAATAACGTTATAGGATGTATTGGTATTTTTGGTTGAGGTCCCGGTTTCCTCGGGGTGATTTCGGATGGCTAACGGGAATTTTTGAAGTTGGAAAATGCTGCAGTCAGTGCACAACAATTTTGTTCTATGCGATCGCAGGGCTCTAATGCGATCGCATAGGTTTAGCTACAGTAACCAGGAATTTGTTCTATGTAATCGCATAGGTTTAGCTACAGTACCCAGGAATTTGTTCTATGCAATCGCATAGGGTTAGCTACAGTACTCAGGAATTTGTTCTATGCAATCGCATAGGGTTAGCTACAGTGCCCAGGAATTTTGTTCTATGCGATCGCAAGACACTAATGCGATCACATAGTGTTAGCTACAGTACTCGGACAGAATGTTAAAAATATTTCATCCGCGAACCCAACCCATTTTTCCACCATTTTTGGTCATTCTTGAGAGCTTTTGGACGGGAATTGAAGGGGTTTTGACGGGAAGTGATTGGAGGTAAGTCCTATGAACTAAATACATGATTTTATTGTGAAATCATCCTTGAAATTCATGAAAATATAGCCAAATTATAAGAAATTAGGGCTTGAGATTGAAATTCTAAATTTGGGATTTGAAGGGCCATTTGTGGTCCGATTTGGGTGTTCTTGGTATGTACGGACTCGTGGCGAGATAAGGAATCCGTTGATGTTAATTTTATAATTTTTTGAGAAGTGGGACCGGGGCTCGGGTTTTGCAAATTTCTTGAATTTTGATATTTTTCGATTGTTTTCGATTGGATATTGTCCCATTTGCATATTATGATGTATTCACTCTGATTTTGGATAGATTTGACGCATGTGGAGGCCGATTTGAGGGGCAAAGGCGTCGAGAGCTAGAGACTTCACCAGTTCGAGGTGAGTAATACTTGTAAATGATATCCTGAGGATTTGAAACCCCGGATTTGCACATCATAGTATTGTATTGAGGTGACTTGCACGCTGGATATGAGCGTGGGGTAGAGCACCGTTGGGGATTGTGACTTGGTCCGTCCCGATTGTTGATTTTACCGTGTATTTGACTGAAACTACTTGTATCATCATACTATGGGTTGACTGCCATGTTTGGGCTTCGTGCCAACTTTGTGAATCCTTCGGGGATTGATATTACTGTTTTAGCATATCTTTCATATCATTTGGTTTCAGTACAAGGTTCTAAATATTATTTTGGCAACTCAGTCATACTTCTAAGTTTTGAAAACTCAAATAATATTTTAAATGATATTTCGGGTCGAGAACAACTTTTTTACAAATGCCCAAGGGGCTTATGTTGATTTCTGGACTGAGCATGGATCGGGCTGCGCGCCGCAGCAGTGATTTTGAAACAGTGGTAACAATGACACTATATGATGTGACTTGAAACAGTGGTAACAATGACACTGTATGATGTGACTTGAAACAGTGATAACAATGGCACTGTGGGATATGAATTGGTCAGGTAACAATGACTGACCAGGATTTGATTGATGCCACGAGATGGCTTGTTAGTGCGCTTGGGCTGTAGGAGCCCCTCTGGAGTCTGTACACACCCCCAGTGAGCGTCATCGACGATAAATAAATGGAGCGGGCTGCACGCCGCAGCGGGTACTAGAGTGTATAGTCATATGCATTGCATTTCACTCATGCATTTGTTCTTAGTTTGTAATATTGTCATGACATTCAGCACTCATATCATTGGCATCCATGCTACTTCTTGCACTATTTACCTGGATACTCTGGTGTTATTTGATAATGGAGTGTTGTGCCCGAGAGGCTGATGTTATACTTTGTGAGTTGGGAGTGAACCTGCGGGGCTGATACTGTGCTGAGAGGTTGATATTGAGCCCGAGGGGCAGATTTTTGATTATTTCTTACTTGTTGAAATTATTTTCGCAACTGTTGAAAAGGAATATTTTCAAAATAGGTTTTAACTGAGCCGAGATGTTTTCTAAAGGATTTCGCGGTTTTACTGTTCTTCTCAAAAGGGGTTGTACTGTTCTATATAGCATGATGGAGTGCCTTATGTGATTTCTTGCTTTCAGCTATTATTTACNCTGAGCAAGGTGACCGCCAGCGTTTGCGGCACCGGACCTCATCTTTTGAACTCTAGATTTTATTTTTGTATATATATTATTGGCCATATAATGGTGTTCAGTATCCTTTAGATGATCGTGACTTGTGACACCCCGGTTAGGGTTGTGTTGGGTTGGATTTCCGCATATTTTTATATATGTTTCCGCTATTTAGTATTATTAAACCATGTTGCACTATAATTGCGTTAAATAATTATTTTTAAAGGATGAATTGGGTTGACCAGTTGTCCTTGTCTCCATGAGAGGCTCCATCACAATCGGGTATGTAAATTTGGGTCGTGACAAATAATTACCAAACTGACTCGATTGAACTCCAAAAAATACCCAAATAAGACAGAAACACCTCTGAAACTTCCAATTACTAGAACATGAACTAGGAAATGCAAATTATCCTCTAAAACTTGAATTTGAACTAAAAGGTTTGAATAGAACAGTTCTTTTTTGGATTTTTGTAATTTCTATTGTTTTTGGCTTTTTGCATTTTTGAGTTTCTGTCTCAGATCTAAAGAGCTGAGAGAGTACTGATTTTTTGGGGGAATTTTGAGGGCTGAAAAACTTGTGCATGAAGGTAGTGAAGGATGCCTTATATAGGCAAAACTAATGGGCAGCCTTTAATTTCTGTTTGCATTTTAGTCCCTCATTACTTTTATTTTTTATTCATTCAGTCCTCTGTTTTCTAACTTGTGTCCCAAGTTACTATCCTAAATTTACTAAAATCTGAACTAAGCCCTATTCTAGAAGAATCTAGGAAATTCTAGTGTTATTATCTATTGGAAGAATACCTAAACTACCCTTGAATACCTCTAAAATTACCTACCTGAATCTAAATTAAACTATCTTTTTAAGTGAACCATGATCAATTGACTACCAAAAGTAAGAGTTAATCAGCTATATCCAAACACCTAGACTAATTGAAACTAACTGAAGTAAACTAACTGAAATGATTATGCTAAACTAAAAATATTAACTAAACTAACATAATTATTGTAAAATAAAAGATTTAACCATGAATGACAATTAAGCTAGCAATATTAGAAGCATAATTTAATCATCTCTTATACTAAATCAGAAAATTGAAGTGATATCTATTGAATTAAAAGCTAATAATCACAAAACAACAATTAAACTACAACCTAAACTTAAACTGAACTAAACTAAGATGGATTAACTCAAGTGACCAATTATTATGACTCAGAATGAACCAAATAAGCACAGAAAATATAGAAAACAAACAAAATTCCAACAACTAATCAATTACAAAGAAATGCTAAGGAAACCTTACCGGATATTTTCAGATTCAAAAATTGGACAACTCCAGTGAGATTTGAGCGCTATTGACGTTGAATTCATCACGAGGGAAGCACGGAGACCATGTGGTATCAGTTTGGTATAGTTTGGAGAAACTAGGGTTTTGCCGGAAAACTTCGATTTAATATTTGAGGGGTTCCAGTCAGATTTGAGGGACGGGGCTTTAGGGGTTTGATAGAGGAGGTCACGGCGGTCCTATGGTGTTAATTTGAAGTTGTTTGGAGAACTTCGAGTCTTGGCCGGAAAAACTTTGGTCCAAGATTCGACAAGTTTGGGTATGATTCGAGGGAAACTGGGGCTAGATATGGAGAGAGGGAGAGGAGAGGAACCTAGAGTGTGATTTTGGTGGTGTTTGGAGACTGGCCGTCGCCGTGAGGCGATTTCCGGCGGCGGCGTACGGTGGTGTTACAAGGTCTGTAAATGGGGTGAGGAAGATGGTGAATAGGGGGTGGGGGCTGTTCCGACCATTAAATATGAGAATTAAAGCAGTTCCCAGTCGTTGGATCATAGATCCTCGATGGTTGGGATTTAAAACCGTCGAAACGAGAGTCGTTTTGGTTTAGTAAAGGGCAGGCCGGGTTTGGGTGATTTTTGGGCCGGACAGGGGTATGGTCAGGGGTCATTTTTGGGCTGGGCATGATTAGTTTAAAAGACAGCCCAATTTCGAGCAATTGATTAAGACCACTCTTTTTAATTGTTTTCTTCTTTTCTTTTTTTTTATTTTCTTTTATTTATTTTATATTTTTTCTGATTTTATTAAAATGCAAAATTAAAGTAAAGACCTAATTTTTCTCCAAAATAAGCTAATTAATTCCTAAAAATCGATTAAGTCCTATTTAAAAGTAAACTCATGAAAAATTCAACAATTAACAATTAAAAATGCAAAAGTGGACTATTTTTGTTATTTTCTTTATATTTTGTTCTAAAAATAACTTAACCACTAAATAATCCTAAAATATGAAATTAAATCCTAAATAAATGCCAAGTGTTTTTTTTTATATTTTTTATATGAATTAAAATGCACAAATCAAATGCAAACAATTAACATAAAATGTCATATAAAATCCACAAAATTGCAAAATAATGAAAGAAATCATTTTGTTTGAATTTTGGGAATAATTCATATAGGGCAAAAATCGCGTGCTCACAACATTCCGTGCCATCCCTTGATTATTAATGCACGAAGGAACATTCCATGCCATGTTTGATTATTAATGCACGAAGGGACATTCTGTGCCATGTTTGCTTTATTACTCTCATTGACTTTGTAGTTGTACCGTTTCATTCCTTATTTATTTACCTTGTATTCTAAACTGCTATAGCCCCTATAGCATGCTCGCCTCCCTCTTGACTTGTTAAGTTTCTGTTTTCTCTTCTATTGCGTGTATGTATATATATATATATATTTGAACTGCACAGGTTTTGTTTGGTAGTCCGGTCTAGTCTCGTCACTACTTCGTCAGGGTTAGGCCAGGCACTTACCAGCACATGGGGTCGGTTGTGCTGATGCTACACTCTGTGTATCTTTTTGCACAGATCCAGGTGTTGGAGCAGCATTTGAGTAGCAGTAGCATTTTGGGAGCGAGCTTCCAGTCCAGGGACATTCGAGGTAGCCTTGCTGACGTCTGCAGGCCCAGATCCTTTCTATTTCATCCAGTTTGTTATTATTGTACCGTAGCAGACAGTTCTATGCTTCAGTTGAACCTTGTATTTAGCATTCTGTAGACGTCCGTGAATATTGTGATACCAGTCTTGGGTAGAGGATTTGTTAAACTTCCATATTTATTTCATTAAATTATATTTGAGACTTCCGCTTTATTGTTAAATGCTTTATTGTTGTTAATATTGTCGATGTTCGCTAAAGAGGTATTTGATAATTGGCTTACCTAGCTCCCATTAGTAGGCGCCATCACGACTCCCGAGGGTGGGAAATTCGGGTCGTGACAAGGTGCCATCACGATTTCTTCAGAGGGATTTTGGATTGTGACAAGTTGGTATCAGAGCTCTAGGTTCATAGGTCCTACGAGTCATAAGCAGGTTTAGTAGAGTCTCGCGGATCAGTGCGGAGACGTCTGTATTTATCTTCCAGAGGCTATAAATCTATTAGGAAATTCCACTTCTTCATTCCTTATTTTGCGATATTGATTAAGCTCGAAGTATATAACTTATATTCCTTTACATCCACTCGTGTATGATAGTGCGCTTTTAGTCTCCGCTATACGCATTCGTTCGTGATATTACAAATGGGCTATGAGGGGGTCAGGGATGCTCAGACATTGTCTCAGTGTTGTCCAGACCGAAGATAATGAGGTATTGAGAAACTCTTCAGTTGTTTATATGGAGGCACAACGGTTCCCGGCATCTGGTTGATAAGTGCGAGCTTTGGAAGGTTTAATTAGTTGATTAGTCGTCGCGATTGTGGCAAGGTCACGAAGTTGGTGTTGATTGGGGATAGCTGGTGGTATCGGAGTACCATGTGATTTGTGTTGTACGAGCTGTGAATGTTAGTTTTGCGAATCGTCAAATGATGTTTTCTATGGCTTCGCGCCAAGTGTAGGAGCCCACTAGCGGCGTTCAGATTACAGAGTCAGATTTACATCAATTTTAGCCTGAGGTATGAATATATGTGGTATTGGAAGGTTTCCTAAATTTGTATGTGACTAAGTTTTGGGATCTTGCATGGGGTGATATTGGGGCTTACAGTGTCTATGCATTATTAAGGAATCTTTATTTCAATATCAAGGGGAGTCGGAGGAACAACTTCAGATTCATAGAAGGTCTATTCAGCGTGGGTATCGTGGTTGCAACAGAACGGGGTGCTTTAGAGGAAATATGGTGATTTATGAGTGTCATGACCCTAGTTCACCGATCATGAACATGTCGTGATGACACCTAGTCCCCACGACCAGGTAAGCCAAATATTGCGGAAAATATAATAATTGCCAAAAAACAGAATAAACCAAATTAAATAACTGAAAGAAAACTGTACTGTATGCCACTCGGCATGTATGACTCAATAACACAAGTCTACCAAAAATTCCCAAAGACTCGAAAACTCACGGGCAACACAGGCTATAGAAATGTACAGTAAAGGCTCCCAACACCAGAATGTCTAACAACCAGAGGAAAGAGGACTAAATGCTAATGGTAGAGTAAGAGAGACACTCATCGGTCTACGGACGTAGCAGAACTACCTCGAAGTCTCCGTGATCCTCTTGCCTCACTGATAATGCGCCTAATTGGAGGTACCTGGATGATCTGCACATGAAAAACATGCACAGGAAGGGCATGAGTATACCACAGCGGTACTCAGTAAGTGCCAAGCCTAACCTCGGTTGGGTAGTGACGAGGAAAGGTCAGGGCCCTACTGAGGAAAAAATAATACAGTAGTAATAATTAACAGTGTAGAAATCTGACAAAATTAAATAAACGCAGCAGTGTAATAAGGCAAATCATCGAGCAATGATAACTACAAGGATAAAGCAGAAACATAGAGTAAACATAGCTAAATTTCAAAATACCAACGAGAGCCTTCCAGGATACCGTCCTGTAGCCCTCTCCTCAACTGTCCAATGGACCTCCCGGGATATCGTCCCGTAGTCCAAATCCCGTACCAATACCAAAGGATCTCCTGGGATACCGTCTCGTAGTCCAATCATCAGTGTACAGGGGATCTCCCGGGATACCGTCCCGTAGTCCCAAAATGAAAGTGCAGGGGGTCTCCCAGGATATTGTCCCGTAGTCCCAAAATAAAAGTGCAGGGGATCTCCCGGGAATCGAATCCGTAGTCCCAAAGTAAACAAACAAGAGGGGGGAGCTACCGGAATCCCACATCCGTAGTCCCAATGTAAATGCGCAATCACAGCCAGAAACAAACCAAGGAATACAGTACGAAAAATAGAGCAGCAGATAGAACTAGCCTAGTATGCTTCACGTAGTACAGTTAAACAACTTAAGCAATTAGGCAGTTAAGTCAGTTAAACATGCTTTCCTAGTCTAGCACAAGTAAAATCTTCAAGCAGGATAGGACAAGTAAGAAAGAAAGCTAAATATTAACAACTTAAGTGAAAATCGAATTTATCATCAATCGGCTCAAGTACGCGCTCATCACCTCATGTAAGAGGCACTCAAATATCAAGAAACAATCCTAAGGGGAAAGGTCCTTCACACAAGGTTAGACAAGCTACTTACCTCGAACCGGCTCAATATCACTAGAAACCGCACCTTTGCCACGAGTATCCGACTCCAAATGGCCCAAATCTATTCAATTCAATTACACATCGTAAATAATATTACAAACAACTGATTCCGCTATTAAATTTAAAGCTAGGGCGCGAAAATAGGTAAAATGACCAAAATGCTCCTCCAGCCAACGTCTCGGAATCGAATAATTTTCATATTTTCAGAGCCTTCGTACTCTCACGAGTCTAACCATATAAAAATCTCCCAAATCGGAGGTCAAATGCCCCCTCAAAACCCCATAGTTAGGTCTAAGAAGTTTACCCTCTTTCCATTCAAAAATACGAAATTAAAGGGTGAATTCGCGATTAGATTAATGGGTTTTAGTCATAGGAGAGTAGAGAATCATTACCCGGTGATTGCCCTTGAAAAACCCTTGAAATTACTCCCAAATCCGAGCTCCAAACCATGAGTTTTGATAAAAACGGCAAAATCTCATTTTTGAAAAGCTAAATATTGTTCAGGTCATTAATGCATCGCGAACGCGGCAGGTACCACGCGTTCGCGAAGAAGGAAAATATAAGGGCCCCAAATTTCCCTTCGCGATCGCGAAGGAAGGATGCAAACGCGAAGGCCTGGCCCAGCAAGCTATGCGAACGCGAACAGGTTAATGCGAAAGCGTTGAAGAAAATGGAAGGGGCCAGAAATTTGCCCTACGCGAACGCGATATGAGGGACGCGAACGCGGTGAAGGGGGAGGCAGAGCTTCGCGAACGCGTAGAAGGATTGCCAGGTGTCCAAGATAAGCCTTCGCGAACCCGAAAGACATAACGCGATCGCGATGAAGGCATACCAGAAGCAGCAACAGCAGTTCAAAAATATGAGGAAATGACCCGTTGGGCATCCGAAACACACCTGAGGCCCCCGGGACCTCAACCAAACCTGAAGACATATCCCGTAACATCATTCAAACTTGTACCAATCCTTAAATCACCCAAAACAATGCCGTAAATACGAATTAAGCTAAGGTTCAAGCCTAAGAACTTCAAATTCCAACCAAACACACTTTCGATCAAAAACCTAACCAAACCTCGCCCGAATGACCTGAAATTTTGCACACACATCCCAAATGACATGACGGAGCTACAGAAACTTTCGGAATTCCAATTCGAACCTCGGATCAAAAACTCACTATCGGACCGGAAACTTCAAAAATTCAAACTTATTTCAAGCCTAAATGAGCTACGAACCTCCAAAATACATTCTGAACACGCTCCCAACCCCGAAATCGCCTAACGGAGCTAACGGAACCATCAGATTTCCATTCCGAGGTCGTCTTCACATTGTTCCGAATACGGACCATTTTTCAACTCTTAAGCTCTCATTTGGGGACTGTGTCCCAAAACACTCCGAATCCTAACACCGAATGTCCCGGCAAACCAAAATAGCAGAAAAGAACTTAGGGGAAGCAATTAATGGGGGATCGGGGCATAAATTCCAAAAACGACCGGTCGAGTCATTACATCCTCCTACACTTAAACATTCGTTCGTCCTCGAACGAGCATAGACAACATACCTTAAGTAGCAAAAAGATGAGGGTATTGGCTACGCATATCCTGCTCGGTCTCCCAAGTCGCCTCCTCGGTCGGCTGACCCGCCACTGGACCTTCACTGAAGCAATGTTCTTTGACCTCAACTTTCTGATCTTCCTATCCAGAATGGCCACTGGCTCCTCAACATAGGATAGATCCTTATCCAACTGGACTGAACTGAAATCCAACACGTGCGACGGATCACCGTGATATCTCCGGAGCATAGAAACATGAAATACCGGATGAACTCCGGCTAGGCTGGGAGGTAAGGCAAGCTCATAAGCAACCTCCCCAATTCGCCTCAAGATCTCAAAAGGCCCAATAAACCTCGGACTCAGCTTCCCTTTCTTTACAAACCTCATGAGGCCTTTCATAGGCGAGACTCGAAGCAGAACCCCCTCACCTACCATATATGCAACATCACAAACCTTCTTGTTCGCGTTACTCTTCTGTCTAGACTGGGCTGCACGGAGTCTATCCTGAATCACCTTAACCTTCTCCATTGCATCCTGAACCATCTCTGTGCCCAATAGCCTGGCCTCACCCGGCTCAAACCAACCCACGGGAGATCTACACCTCCTACCATATAAGGCCTCATACGACGCCATCTGAATGCTGGACTGATAACTGTTGTTATAAGCAAACTCCGCCAGTAGCAGGAAATGATCCCATGACCCCCCAAACTCAATCACGCATGCACGGAGCATATCCTCCAGAATCTGAATAGTGCGCTCGGACTGTCCTTCCGTCTGGGGGTAAAACACCGTGCTCAACTCCACCCGAGTGCCTAACTCCTGCAGCACGGCTCTCCAGAACCGTGATGTAAATTGAGTACCTCTGTCTGAGATGATAGAAACTGGAATACCATGCAAACGGATGATCTCCCTGATATAAATCTCCGCCAACCGCTCTGATGAATAAGTGGTACACACAGGTATGAAATGAGCGGACTTGGTTAGCCGATCCACAATGAACCAAATAGAATCAAACTTCTTCACGGTCCGTGGGAGTCCAGATACGAAGTCTATGGTGATACACTGCCACTTCCACTCCGGGATCTCTATCTGCTTAAGCAATCCACCCGGATGCTGGTGCTCATACTTCACCTGCTGGCAGTTGAGGCATCTAGACACGTAGTCAACTATATCCCTCTTCATCCACCTCCACCAGTAGTGCTGCCTCAAGTCCTGCTACATCTTCGCGGTACCCGGATGGATGGAATACCGCGAGCTATGGGCCTCTTCTAGAATCAACTCCCGAAGATCATCGACATTGGGCACACAAATCCGGTCCTGCATCCTCAATACCCCATCATCCCCGATGGTAACATCTCTATCATTACCACGTCGAACTCTGTCCTGAAGGACAAACAAATAAGGGTCATCATACTGTTGCTCCCTGATGTGATCAAATAGGGAAGATCGAGAAACCACACAGGCTAGAAGCCGACTGGGCTCCAAAAGGTCCAATCTCACGAACTAGCTGGCTAAAGCCTTAACATCCATCGCCATGGGTCTCTCTAAGGCTGGTAAATATGCCAAACTCCCCAAACTCTCCGCCCTGCGACTCAAGGCATTAGCTACCACATTGGCCTTACCCGGGTGATAGAGAATAGTAATACCATAATCCTTTAACAACTCTAATCACCTCCTCTGACGCATATTCAGGTCCTTTTGCTTAAGCAAGTGCTGCAAACTCCGATGGTCAGTATAGATCTCACAAGGCACCCCGTACAAATAATGACGCCATATCTTTAAGGCATGAACAATAGCAGCTAACTCAAGATCGTGGATAGGGTAGTTCTTTTCATGTACCTTCAACTGTCTGGATGCGTAGGCAATCACCCTACCGTCCTGCATCAACACTACTCCAAGTACAACCCGTGAGGCATCACAATAAATTGTATAGGACCCCAAACCGGTAGGCAGCATCAATATTGGGGCTAAAGTCAAAGTTGTCTTGAGCTTTTGGAAGCTCGCCTCACACTCCTCTGTCCACTGAAATGGGGCACCCTTTTGGGTCAATCTAGTCATAGGGGCCGCAATCGACGAAAACCCCTCCACAAAGCGACGGTAATAACCCGCCAAGCCGAGGAAACTACGAATCTCTAAAGCTGGGGAGGGTTTGGGCCAACTCTACACGGCCTCCACCTTCCTCGGAACCACTCGAATGCCCTTACTCGATACCACGTGGCTTAGGAATGCCACAAAACTCAGCCAGAACTCACATTTTGAGAACTTTGCATATAATTTCTTCTCTTTCAGAGTCTGAAGCACTACCCTCAGGTGCTGCTCATGATCTTCCCGACTCCAGGAATATACCAGAATATCATCAATAAAAACAATCACGAATGAGTCAAGATATGGCCTGAATACACTGTGCATCAAATGCATAAAAGTTGCCGGGGTATTAGTCAGCCCAAAAGACATAACAAGGAACTCGTAATGACCATACCGAGTCCTGAAAGCAGTCTTCGAAATATCTGGCTCTCGAATCTTCAACTGATGATAACCTGAGCACAAATCAATCTTGGAAAACACTTGCGCGCCCTGAAGCTGGTCAAACAGATCATCAATACGAGGTAAAGGATAACGGTTCTTCACTGTAACTTTGTTCAACTGGCGATAATCAATGCACATATGCATAGAACCATCCTTCTTCTTCCCAAACAAGACATAAGCACCCCATGGCGAAACATTGGGCCGAATAAAACCCTTACCCAGCAATTCCTGCAATTGATCCTTCAACTCCTTCAACTCAGGAGAAGTCATGCGATACGGAGGAATAGAAATGGTCTGAGTGTCCGGTAACAGATCAATGCCAAAATCGATATCTCTATCGGGTGGCATGCCCGGAAGATTAGCTGGAAACACATCGGAAAAATCCCGTACCACTGGAACTGAATCAACAGAAGGGGTGTCAACACTGACATCTCTCACATAAGCTAAATATGCGGCACACCCCTTCTCAATCATACGTTGAGCTTTAAGGAAAGAGATAACTCTACTGGGAGTATGATCTAAGGTACCACTCCACTCAATACGTGGAACACCTGGCATAGCCAGCGTCACGGTCTTGGCATGACAATCAAGAATAGCATGATGGGGCGATAACCAGTCCATGCCTAGAATAATATCAAAGTCAACCATACCGAGTAATAATAGATCTGCCTTGGTCTCAAAACCACGAATAGTAACCAGACACGACCGGTAAACATGGTCCACCACAAGAAAATCTCCCACAAGAGTAGAAACATAAATGGGGGCGCTCAAAGAATCCCGAGGCACACCCAAATGCAAAGCAAAATAAGAAGACACATACGAATAAGTAGAGCCTGGATCGAGCAGGATCGATGCCTCTCTGTGACAAACCAGTATAATACCTGTGATGACAGAATCAGAGGCAACCACCTCAATGCGAGCAGGAATGCAATAATATCTGGCCCGACCCCTCACGTGAGGGTGACCTCTATCTCCCCGGCCCCCGCCCCTGGCTGGCTGGGCAGGTGGGGCAGCAGCTGGAGCTGTAATCATAGCATGAGAACTCTGAGGACCCCGCTGCGTTTGAGCAGTCTGTGATGATGCACCCCTACCAAGTTTGGGGCAGTCCCTAATCATATGACGGGTATCACCACACTCGAAACAAGTTCTAGGAGGACGGGGTGGCTGTGACTGACTAGGGCTAGGTCTGCTGGACTGACCTCTAGAAGTACCCGCCGCAGGAGGCACGCTAGAAACTGGAGGCGCATAATAAGGCTCATGAGGTGCAGGCGGAGCTGGAGTACTGCCGGCTACTGGCAAAGCTAAGTGTACAGGGCGACAAGAATAACCCCTACCATAGTGACCGGCTGATGGGGTATGGGCACCAGAGTAGTGACCCGACTCTCGAGACCTCTTGGCCTCTCTCTCCCCTCGCTCCCTGGCGAGCATACCCTCAATCCTTCTAGCGATGCTCACTACCTACTGGTAAGGAATATCCATCTCTAACTCTTGAGCCATGCTGGACCGGATGGGCGGAATAAGACCCTCGATAAACCTCCGGACTCTCTCCCGAACTGTGGCAACCAAAGCCGGTGCATGTCTAGCCAACCTGGTATAACGGATGGCATACTCTGAGACTATCATAGCACCCTGGCACAAGTGCTCAAACTCCGCGCGCCATGAATACCTGAGGCTATGGGGAACAAACTCTCTAATAAACATGTCTGAGAACTAGGTCCAAGTCAGTGAGGCAGACTCGACTGGACTGTCTAACTCATAAGTACGCCACCAATCATAGGCGGCTCCCCAAAGCTGAAAGGCGGTGAAAGAGACCCCGCTAGACTCCACTATGCCCATGGTGCGAAGGATACGATGACACTCCTCCAAAAATCCCAAG
>MU773436.1:31174-43602 GCA_026770625.1 Nicotiana glauca
CAAATCGGAGGTCAAATGCCCCCTCAAAACCCCATAGTTAGGTCTAAGAAGTTTACCCTCTTTCCTTTCAAAAACACGAAATTAAAAGGTGAATTCGCGATTAGATTAATGGGTTTTAGTCATAGGAGAGTAGAGAATCGTTACCCAGTGATTGCCCTTGAAAAACCCTTGAAATTGCTCAATCCGAGCTCCAAACCTTGAGTTTTGATAAAAATGGCAAAACCTCATTTTTGAAAAGTTAAATATTGTTCAGGTCACTAAAGCATCGCGAACGCAGCAGGTACCACGCGTTCGCGAAGAAGGAAAATATAAGGGCCCCTAATTTCCCTTCGCGATCATGAAGGAAGGATGCGAACGCGAAGGCCTGGCCCAGCAAGCTATGCGAACGCGAACAGGTTAATGCGAACGCATTGAAGAAAATGGAAGGGGGCAGAAATTTGCCCTACGCAAACGCGATATGAGGGACGCGAACGCGGTGAAGGGGGAGGCAGAGCTTCGCGAACGCGAGGATATAAATGCGACCGCGTAGAAGGATTTCCTAGGTGTCCAAGATAAGCCTTCGCGAACGCGAAGTACATAACGCAAACGCGATGAAGGCATACCAGAAGCAGCAACAATAGTTCAAAAATAGGAGGAAATGACCCGTTGAGCATCTGAAACACACCCGAGGCCCCCGGGACCTCAACCAAACCTGCAGACATATCCTGTAACATCATTCAAACTTGAACCAATCCTTAAATCACCCAAAACAACGCCGGAAACACGAATTAAGCCAAGGTTCAAGCCTAAGAACTTCAAATTCCAACCAAACACACTTTCGATCAAAAACCTAACCAAACCTCGCCCCCAATGACCTAAAATTTTGCACACACATCCCAAATGACATGACGGAGCTACAGAAACTTCCGGAATTCCAATCTGACCCTCGGATCAAAAACACACTATCAGATCGGAAACTTAAAAAATTCAAACTTCAGCATTTCAAGCCTAAATGAGCTACGAACCTCCAAAATACATTCCGACCATGCTCCCAACCCCAAAATCTCCTAACGGAGCTAACTAAACCATCGGATTTCCATTTTGAGGTCATCTTCACACTGTTCCGAATACAGACCATTTTTTAACTCTTAAGCTCTTATTTGGGTACTAAGTGTCCCAAAACACTCCGAATCCTAACACCGAATGTCCTAGCAAACCAAAATAGTAGAAAAGAACTTAGGGGAAGCATTTAATGGGGGATCAGGGCGTAAATTCCAAAAACAACCGGCCGGGTCGTTACAATAAGCTTCTAGGCTACGTGGTTCGTGTTTGGATCATTTGTATTTGGGGCATTGATTGAGGTTATTGCATATCGACTATCCAAAGAAATAGGTCAGTTCAATGGTATTGGGTCAACATAGCAATGGAAGTAATTGGTCATTTTGAATAGTGATTATCTACCGGCATATGTGGCAGTACTCTTGGATTGGATGGCTTGTGTGACTCGATTGAGTTCGGGAGATGCGGTCCTAATGTCTTAGTTATGTGCGGGCAGATTCAGAGAGTTCTCTATGGTTTTGGCAACGACTTGAATCAGCTGGATGCTATGGGCATAAAGAATATGCTCTATATTGTGGCTTTCTCCTGAATAAGTATCAGAAATTACTAGAGTGTTGGCATTGTTAACTGTATGAAGGGCGCTCATTTCAGGAAGGACCTTGAGTTTTGGGTTGCAGGTGCATGACTAGTGACATGGTGATTTTTGGGTTTTGAGGTTCAGATTTTGGTACGCATCCAGAAATTCTATATGGGTGCTTAGATAGGATGATGGGATGTGAGTGATGTATCGGTCATTTGATTTGCGTAGTTGAGTTCGGGTATGGAAATTTTAGTGTTCCTGAGGTTTGGGGGCTAGATGTCTCCATATGTGGACTATTTTTTGTTAGTGGATTGTGAAGAAATGTTGAGAATGGGATATTAATATCATGCATTATCGATAGATTACTATGGATTTTTGAAGAATAAGTACCTAATTGGAGAGGATGAGGATCTGGGTTGGGGGCTATTTGGGAGGTCAATGAGATATGTATTTTGTATCAGGTCAAGTTTGTGTGCTCCTGTGAGATTGTCATAGTGATTATGTTACCAGGAAGAATGGATATTATTTGTGGTCCTAGCATATGTTATGTGCTACTCTCTTATGTTGTGATGGTCTGTAAGGTTTCATGATTATTCTCCACGCATGTTGTAGTTCCGTTCAGGCCTTATGGCGATGTGGGCGAGATAGCCCTCTTGATGTTGATTTGATCATGGCACCTTAGTCGTGCTTGATTTCTTCCATGTTTATTTATTTATTTCTATTCATTTTCCCGCCGTTATACTTGTGCACCCTGTTATGCTTGATATCAGTATTCATATGATAAGTGAACCCGAGCATTTTAGCTTGATTAGTATTTGGGAGCGGGCTGCGCACCGCAGCGGATGTTATATGGGATACCCTTTCCTTATGTTTATTTGATGTTGTGTTTTCCCTCTGTGGGATGATTTGATGAAAACTATACTTTTGTTGTTACACATGTTGTACTTGTTAGATAATTCTTGTACTTTGCTTTTCTTTATTTGTGCTGCATAATTGAGTTATTGCTTGTTGGTGTACGAACTGTGTAGTGTGAGAACCGTGTGGTTCCGTGATGAGTTGTTAGTTGGGCTACTTGTTTTGGATGAGATGAGGTTCTTATACCTGAGATTAGTACTATGGTATTGGGGGTGATGGGTGTTTGGAAGTATGAGGGTGTTTCTGCTAAGATTTGGGTAATGGCCCTTGGCGGGCGAGAGAGCTTTTCGACTTGTCGACTTCACGGGCGGCTATGAATTTGCGCATGTTTCTTTATCATGGGTAGTGTTGTGGAGGTCCGGAACAAGGTTATATTCCATGTGAAGTGTATTGCTGATATCCAGGATGTTATTTGAGCAGCTATAGTGGTTAGAGGGAATTCCTTCGGGCCTTTGAGCTGTGTTGAACAACATGTGATTGTATTCTGGGTTGGAATTTTGGCTCGATTCAACTTATTCAGGTTCATATAGTGTGATGATGTGGGATTCAAGTCCTATGATGAATTTCAGATATTGAGGTTTAGGTCTTGTCCTAAGGTTATAGACTAAGGATGAGATGAGATATTCAGTTATTGAATTGTCAGTCCTACCTAGGTTTGGGTGATGGGGAATCATCCTCGGGTGTATGTATGATGAGCTCATGCAGTGGTTCGATGGCTTTGGAACGAATCCGGGCACGTTCAAGGACGAACGTATGGTTAAGTGGAGGAGGATGTAACGACCCGACTGTTCGTTTAGAGCAACTGAATCTGGTTCGACAGTTTGAGGTCACGAGCAGCTTCATATTATGTGTATCAACTTGCGTGCATGGTTGAATTCTATTTCCGAATGCATCTGAGTTGAATTGGAAGAAGAACTCTAGTTTTGGAAGCTTAAGCAGTGAGAATTTGACCGGAATTAGACTTTTGAGTAAACGACTCCAGAATGAGTTTTGGATGATGTAAGTGACTTCGTATGGTGATTTCGGACTTAGCGTTCATTCGGATTTGGATTTGGAGGCCCCTAGGGTAATTTGAGGCATTTTGGCGAAAGTTGGAAAAGTTGAAGTTTTGAAACTGGAGAGGTTTGACCCATAGTTGACTTTTGTGTTATCAAGGTCGGAATGCGATTCTGAAAGTTGCAACAGCTCCGTTATGTCATTTGGGACTTGCAAGCAAAATTTGGTGTCGTTTGAAGTTGATTTGATATGGTTCAGATGCTTGGTTGCAATTCTAGAAGTTTTTGAAGTTCATAGTGATTTTCATGCATTTTGGCATCCGATTAGTGGTTCTAGAGGTTATTTTGATGTTTCGATCACGTGAGATAGTTCACGTTGTGTGTTCAGACTTGTGTGGGCATTTGGTTTGGAGCCCTGAGGGCTCGGGTGAGTTTCGAAGAGGTTTCGGAATGGCTTTCATGAACTTTGATTTTCCTGGTTCTAGTTTCTTCGCCTTTGCGATGTTCTGGTCGCAATTGCGGCCATCGCATTTTCATTGCCTGGGTGGTTGGGAAGTTTTCGTATTTGCGATGAGGCTGACGCAATTGCGAAAGCCGACCTTTGCATTTGTGAAGTTTTTGTCGCAAATACGACCTTAATAGGGGAGTTTCCAGCTTCGCAATTACGATGGGTTTTTCGTAATTGCGGGGTTTGTAAATGCGAACCCCCTGTCACAAATGCGACATCTGCAACCTGTTAAGTGCTGAGAATTTCGAGTTTTTGCTTCATTTTTCATATTCTTGAACCCTAGCTTCGAGGTGAGGCGATTTTGAGAGAAGATTTTCATATCAAATCATTGGGTAAGTGTCTCTAATAAATTTCCAACTATATTTCGTGATTATATCTTAGATTTAACATCGCATTTATGAGAATCTAAAGGAAGATTTGGGAAAAATTGTAAAGTGTTTCAAAAAAGTAAAATGATGATTTGAAGGAACAAATGATATCGAAATTTGATAATTTTTGTATGAGTGAACTCGTATCAGAATGGGTATTCGGTTTTTGTAAATTTTATCGGGTTTCGAGGTGCAGTCCCTGGGAGTTGACTTTTTGCAAATTGCATAAGAATCATAGCTTTGTTAACTAAAATTATTTTCTCTTGCATTATTTGATGTATTCAAGTCGTTTATGGCTAGAATGAGCCGAGCGTTGATGAATTGGTAAAGAAAAAGCTAAATTGAGTATTGAATTGGCCGGATTGAGGTAAGTATCTTGCCTAACCTTGTGTGGGGGACTCCCCCTGCAACGACCCGGCCGGTCGTTTTTGGAATTTACGCCCTGATTCCCCATTAACTGCTTCCCCTAAGTCCTTTTCTGTTATTTTGGTTTGTCGGGACGTTCGGTGTCAGGATTTGGAGTGTTTTGGGACACTTAGTTCCTAAATGAGAGCTTAAGAGTTGAAAATGGTCCGTATGTGGAACAGTGTGAAGACGACCTCGGAATGGGAATCTGATGATTCCGTTAGCTCCGTTAGGTGATCTCGGGGTTGGGAGTGTCACGCCTCTTTTTTTCACTATACCCGCAAGGACATAAAGGAGTTTTTCCACTTAAAGGACAATCAGAACGGGATTTTTTATTAATATTCAGAGTCGCCACTTGGGAGATTAATGGTGTCCCAAGTCACCGGTTGAATCCCGAACCGAGGAAAAATATGACTCTGTTAACAGTCCGTGAACCAGAAATCCAGATAAGGAATTCTGTTAACCCGGGAGAAGGTGTTAGGCATTCCCGGGTTCCGTGGTTCTAGCACGGTCGCTCAACTATTGTATTTGATTTTATCTGATTTCAAAACATGTTCTAACTTATGTGCCTTTTATTAGTAACCAGCTTTTATTTTTATTTTAATAAGAATTGAAACGTCGTGAAAATGCGTTTCGAACCGCGTCACACCAGTGCACCCGCAGTTTTGGACACATTTCGACTTCGTTGAGATTTGGATTTGGGTCACATAAATGTGCACCCATATTTAAGAAGGTAAAATTATTTAAAGTGCATGCCTAAAGAGACTATCGCATTATTATCTTTGGGGAAGACCGTGAAATTCGCTAAACGGCCCGTCCCGAAGTCTAGGTAATTTAATATAACCATTTATTAAGGGCCCCGCAATTTTGCATTTTTATTTGGCGAGGCTCTTCTCATTTTATTTTTAAAAGGCAATCCTAATGTAACCTATAGTTTTCTCCTTACTGTGTCTCTAAAATAAAGAAAACCCCTAATTAATTATTGTTGAGCTATTATACTTTCAAAAAAAACGGGCCTTGTAGTCAGCCCAGTAGGGAAACATTGCCAATCCCAAAATCAGCCTAGCCTGAAAGCAAGCCCAACCTCGTATTATTGTCCCAATTGGACTGCTTGCTTGGCCCAGACTCTAACATAAAGGGCATTACCATTGAATCTGGGCCTGTGTCAAATGAGATGAAGCTCAAACCGTTGGGATCATTCCACTGGCCTTATATTAAACAAACTCAATTCAATTAGAAGTGAGAACACACTGAATTTATTTCAAGCTACACTAAATGCCTTCAATAACTTGTAACTAATCACTAGAACCATGTTTTAATTATAGTGTATACCCAGGCTTGTAGATAATCAAATGTATTATTGCATTATTCTAAAGTATTGACCCTATTAAGGTATTTACTGAAATGAACTACCAGATTCAAGGAACTAATTTAACATTTATCCTTTGCTAATTCTAAAATACTATTTCGAATACTGTTCAACTATGATTTAACATGAACAATCACAGAAAGACTACAAATAACTAATATGAACAATCACAGTCCAACCGTTCACACGGTTCGACACAAATTGCACAGTCCAAACAATTGTTCCAGTTATACTTGAGCATGAATAGCTAAGCTAAATTTAAAGGCTAATCAATGATTCTAAAAAAAATTCAGGTGACAAATAACAATTCTTCTTCATTGATTTCCCCAAATTGTTCATACACAGGAATCGAGCTTCCAGATCATAGTGAAGGTGTACCTGGAATTTGGAAATAAGAAGAAGAAGAAGAGCAAGTTAGCAATAGCAGCTACGCGCAGAAATCAACCAGCCAGGAACCAATTCAATGACCAAGGAGAAGTTCGAAACCAAGAAAAACCCAAGCAATTGACCACAAAACTACTTGAACACACTCAAATGCAATCAAAATTTGACCCAGGAACTACAGAACTTCTTCAGCAATCAAAAATGACCAAAACATCACTCCAAATGAACCCTAACACCTTCAGATGCTCTGAACACCTAAGTACAGAACGGAAATAGAGAGATTTGAACTGTTTTTGATCTGGAAATCAATATAACAGTATCTATTTGTGGCTTTATGCCATTTTTTGGATTTTTACTGAATTTGTCTGTTTTTTTTTTTTTTTTTGGTTTTCTGTATAGAACTACAGCCAGAAAGAAATTTTGAATTCAAAATCTAGATCAGATCTAGAGAGGGTTTTTGGGAGGGAATTTGGAGCTCAAAACTTGTTTGTGAAGGTAAAGGGCATGCCCTTTTATAGGCACAAAAGGTGCAGCCTTAGATTTCAATTTTTACACATCAGTCCCTATGTTATTTTCAGCTTTAGTCCCTTGTTTACTAACTTGCTGCTCAAGCAAGTGCACTTAAATTCAGAATTATGCACTGAAGTCCTACTTTAGAAGGTCCTAAAATATTCTAGTTTAACCCACAACATTCTTGTGCACCTCTAAATATCTAACATACCCCTGAAGTTGTTTTGAATTACCAAGTTTAACAAACTAACCATTTCAGGTGCCCAAAATACCCCTGAAGAACCCCTAAAATCTTCTCCTTTTTTACTTCTTTTGTTTATTATTTTGTTTGTTTTTTATTTTGATTTTATATTTTCTGATTTTTATTTAAATGCTAAATTAAAAATCAAAACCAAATTGACACTAAAATATATTTCCTAATTTCCAAAACACAAACTAAGATATATTTAAACTAAAAATGCAAAAAGTACCATTTTTGTTATTTTCTCTATTTGTAAACAATTTTTAACTACTAATTACTCCTAAAAATATGAAATTAAATTCTAAACAAATGCCAAGTATATTTGTATTTTTCATATGAATGAAAATGCACAAATAAAATGCAAACAATTAGCAGAAAATGACACAAAAATTCACAAAAAATTATAAAATAAAGAAACATAATTTTGTTTTAATTTTTGGGAATAATTCATATATATGGCAAAAATCACGTGCTCACAGCTGCCCCTCTTTGCTCGGAAATACGAAGAGTTTCGTGCAAAGATAAGTGAGCGGATACAAGCGATTTTTGCCCATTTGAACATTTCGTGTGAAGCATTTTGAAAAAATTTTGACCGCACCCTGCCTCAGAGGTTGCCTACATATCCTGGGCTAAACAGGAATCAGGTCAGTGTAGTTCGGGAGTGTCTGGTAGCTGGGACTACCAGGAGCTGTGTTTTCACTGCAATTGCTGTTGCTACTACTTGCTGACCTCCCTTATTACACCATGTTAAAAGAAAAAAAAAGCTAGCCTAAGCTATGATCTATGAATTACAAAAGTCTTATTCTATGTCTTCAAACTTGCTCTTATGTTGCCTTGAACTTGTATTCTTCCGCTAGAATTCTTGTGTTGTTGCCTTGCATTGTGATCAGAGATGTTTTACCATTCCTTCGAGCGATGCTTGACTACTAAATTTGAAATGTGTGCCTCTATTCTCCAGGCAGGCTCTTGGCTGCAACACTTGAAAATTATTCCCTTATTCTCCAAGTGGGCTCCTAACTGCGACAAAATAGACAAACAAAGAAAATTTTTGCCCCATTTTGGTAACTGGGCACATCATGCTATCAAATATTAAAATTAACATCTACAATTTGAATTGTACTTCCCTCATTCTCCTGGTGGGTGCCTGACTGCTGAACTTGAAACGTATTCCCTTGTTCTTCAGGTGGGCTCCTGATTGCTGAATTTGAAAAGTATTCCCTTGTTCTCCAAGTGGGCTCCTGATTGCTGAATTTGAAAAGTATTCCCTTGTTCTCCAGGTGGGCTCCTGATTGTTGAATTTCGAAAAGTATTCCCTTGTTCTCCAGGTGGGCTCCTGATTGCTGAATTTCAAAAGTATTTCCTTGTTCTCCAGGTGGGCTCCTGATTGCAACAAAATGAACGAACAAAGAAAATTTTCTGCTCCAATTTGGTGGCTGGGCAGACTTGTGAGTTGTTACCTGAGCTATTGATATGATGGTGAGAGCAAAACTAAAGACTTGATTTGGCATAGACGTCCCTTGTGAGTGAAACCATTTGACTAAGATTTTTATCCTAGGAGAAAATTCATCAGACTAGGTTTTCTGTTATCTTAGGAGAAGGATCCATCAGACTAAGATTTTGATCTTAAGGATCCATCAGACTAAGATTTTGATCCTGGGAGAAGGTTCCTCAGACTAAGGTTTCTATTGTCTTAGGAGAAGGATTCATCAAACTATGATTGGGGACCGAGGAGAAGAGCCATCAGACTAGGTCCATTTTTGGTTATCTTAGGAGAAAGATTCATCAGACTAAGATTGGGATCCTAGGAGAAGAGTCATCAGACTAGGTCTATTTTGTTATCTTAGGAGAAAGACTCATCGGACTAAGATTGTAACTCTAGGAGAAGATTCATTAGACTAGGCCCATTTTTGGTTATCGTAGGAGAAAGATTCATCAGACTAAGATTGGGATCCTAGGAGAAGAGTCATCAGACTAGGTCTATTTTGTTATCTTAGGAGAAAGATTCATCGGACTAAGATTGTGACTCTAGGAGAAGATTCATCAGACTAGGTCTATTTTGTTATCCTGTGATCTTAGGAAAAAGCTTCGTCAGACTAAGATGCAGACCCTAGGAGAAAGTTCATCAGACTAGGCCCATTTTTGGTTATCTTAGGAGAAAGATTCATCAGACTAAGATTGGGATCCTAGGAGAAGAGTCATCAAACTAGGTCTATTTTGTTATCTTAGGACTAAGATTTAGACTCTAGGAGAAGATTCATCAGACTAAAAGTTTTACTCTAGGAGAAGATTCATCAGACTAGGTCCGTTTTTTGTTATCTTAGGAGAAAGATTCATCAGACTAAGACGTTGATCTTAGGAGGCAGTTCCTCAGACTAGGGTGTTTTGCTATCTTAGGAGAAAGATTCATCAGACTAAAAGTTTGACTCTATGAGAAGATTCATCATACTAGGCCCGTTTTTGGTTATCTTAGGGGAAATATTCATCAGACTAAAACGTTGATCCTAGGAGGTGGTTCCTCAGACTAGGGTGTTTTGCTATCTTAGGAGAAAGATTCATCAGACTAAGATTTTGACTCTAGGAGAAGATTCATCACACTACCTCCTTTGTTATCTTAGGAGAAAGTTTCGTCGGACTAAGATTCTCTAAATGGAGGAAAATCCATCAGACTAGGACTTTTATCCTAGGAGGAAAAAATATGAAAAGCAATGGCAATATTTTGTGGACAAGACAGGCAAGGGCAAAGATTTTGAGAAACTTCCCTTTTGTCGGCTCTCGTTGTCTTTCCTTTTCTTTTCTTTCTTTTCTTCTCTTTTCTTCCAACTTTCTTGCACTACGTTGTTCCTGTTTCAAACAAAGAAAACTTGTGAGTTTAAAATGTGGTGGTTGGTTTGTGGCCTTGAACTTTGAAGGTGGCCCGACATCCTCCATTTGTTGCATTGCATGAACGGTCATCTCCCCAATCCTCATGTCTCATATGAATCCCGTAGCATGTCTATTGTTCCTGCTTTGTGTATATGATGTTCTTTCTTAACCACTGGCTTTGGCCTTGAGTTTATTGTTCCTTCACCTGTCACGATAACTGATTCACACTCAAAGATCTTGCTTGTTTATTGACTAACCACTTTCTCTGCTACCCTTGACATGGAGAATGCCTCTGATCCATTCACCAAAACACCCTCCATCTATTGTGTGGGTCCTAAGTCAAACCCTTGTATTTCACACGAATCCCAAAGCATGTTGATTGTGGCCAACTCGGTGTGCCTACTGTTTTCTCCTGGCTTGACGCCTTCATGTGCTCACCAGGTCCCGATTTGTTTAATTGGAAAGCTTGGTGGCAGATTTTGAAGTCATTTCTCACTTGTTTTGAACAATAGACCCAGGCAGTGGGAGTAAAACAAGGTGGGAGGAATATAATAAAGGGTAATGGAAAGAGACGATTCCTAANACCTTTTTCCGTGAAACTGGGCGTCAATGCTCTGCTTGCCCTATCTGATTCACAATCCTTATTCGACTTGTAGTGCCCGAAGGGTTTTCACCATCAAGCCTATCTCATTTTGAATTTTCTCTCGTCTCACCGTCGCCTTATGGTGCCCGTGAAGGTTTTTACCAATAAGACTCTCTCATTTTTTATTTCTCTCATCTCTCATTGCCTTGGAGTACCCGCGAGGTTTCTCATCAACAAGACTCCCTCATTCTTAATTTCCTTCGTTTGGACCGGAGTGTTGCCCCTGATATGATCCACCTCTGCTCGCTTGACTTGGCATCTCTCGAAAATTGATCAGAAAGTCTTTCTTTGGACCGTAATGTGGGCTTTTGGATAGCGTTAGAAAGAAAGGGTATTAAAGGCTCAAAACAATTCAACATAGGTTCAAAAACTTACAACTTTCTGAATCAGATTTCCCACAACAACCATAACTTCTGCCCCAGTTTCCTTTTTGGGGACTTTTGGACTTTTATTTTGGTGTGACTGAACCTCAGAGAGAGGGTGCCTACGTACCCTTTCGGGATCAAGTCAAACGTAGTTCAGGCGACTACTTTTGTTGTTGCGATCTTTCCTCCACTTTTCTTTTTCCTTTCTTTTCATTCTTTTCTTCTTCTTTTTATTTTCTTCTTTTTTTTCTCTTTTTGCTTTTTCTTTTCTCTTCTTTTCTTTTCTTTCTTTTCCTTCTCTCTTTTTGCTTTTTCTTTTCTTTTCTTTTCTTTTCTCTTCTTTTTTTTCTTCTCTCTTCTTTTCTTTCACTTTTCTTTCACTATTTTTTCTCTTGTTTTCCCACTTACTTCCCCATTCGAGCTTGCGAGTTTTATTATTGATTCCGAAAGAGGGGTATGTAAGAAAATAACCGAGGCTCAAAGGGGTAACAAAGGATAAAGTGTTTGGATAGCAGAATAAAATGCCTTCGTCATTCCAATCTCCAAAACATGCCCAGTACAAACTACACAGTTAAACAAGCTGAGGAAAACACGTATAACACCTTTTGATTAATTCATATATATGCCTTCTGTATTTGTCAATTACCTAGAACCATTAGACAACAATCTCGGTACCACGAACGGTCCCTGTAGACTCGGGGCAAGCTTGCCTTTGGTTTCAAACCGATGCAGCATGATGCATTTCAACGGTGCTTCCTTATGTTCTATCTGCCCCCAATTTCACTTGATTCGGGCTCGAAGTGATCTCAAAATGCCTTTACTTATTTCCCTTGAATGTCCTTACATTGTCAACATTGTTTCATTTCTTCATTACTAAACTGACTTTTAAAACCAAGCTGAGAGTTATGCGTGCATGTCATATCACTAGAACCAGCATAAAAGAATTGTAAAGGGAGAAGGGAACTAAATAAAATGACTAGAAATGGCAGGAAAGAGAGAATTGCATTAGATTGCCGGTGAAAGGATTTAAACAACAAAACAAGCAAACTGAACTAGTTACAGCCCTTGAACAAACCTAGACGGCACTAAACAAGCTATTATGACTAAACAAAGCAAAGTGAAAAGATAGAATGGTTTGAGTCGCAAAACAATGTCCAGATTACAACCCTGAGAATAACCCGGACAACAGAAATGACAACAAAATAAACCACCAAAACTCCATTCTAGCTAACCAAGAGATGGAGC
>MU773441.1:1431-13626 GCA_026770625.1 Nicotiana glauca
AGGTGGGTGCACGATTTATCTAATGACATGAAAAGTATTCCGCTCGTTATACAGGTGGGCGCACGATTTATCTAATAACATGAAAATATTCCTCTCGTTATACAGGTGGGCGCCCGATTTATCTAATGACATGAAAATATTCCTCTCGTTATACAGGTGGGCGCCCGATTTATCTAATGACATGAAAATATTCCTCTCGTTATACAGGTGGGCGCCCGGTTTATCTAATGACATGAAAAGTATTCCGCTCGTTATACAGGTGGGCGCCCGATTTATCTAATGACATGAAAGTATTCCGCTCGTTATACAGGTGGGCGCCCGATTTATCTAATGACAAGAAAGTATTCCGCTCGTTATACAGGTGGGCGCCCGATTTATCTAAAAAAACATGAAAGATACTGGATTTGTTTCCTCATTCATCCGAGGATGGCAGAAAATTTCTGCCCCAGTTTTGGTGACCTTCTTTGAGGCGTAATTTCTCCATTGTCAGCTTTTGTTTTCCTGCAAAATCAAAGAACTTTTGTTAGTTTGAGCATGGTGAGTGGTTACGCCACCTTTGCTGAGGATGAATTTTCCCTTTCCCTTGCTGGGTGCTCCCAAAACTGGTTGGGGGTAACTTTACTTGCTGGGGATTATATTTCTGTCGGGGATGGATTTTCCATTTTGTCCATTCCCCGCCTTCTGTGATATCCGACCAATCTTGGCCAGTGGTCGAGTGGGGTTTTGCTGGGGATCCTCTTTGATCCAAAAATTCCTCGACCGTCGCCCTTCGGCCTCTCTCTTTACTTTCAAAGCCAGTTTATCCTTTGGCTTGTCCTTTTCGCTTCGTACCCCCTTGGCGACTGGCGGTAAACTCTGAAAGATCCTTTCTAAAATTTCTGGAATTTAAACAAAGAAAGGGAAAGGAAAAATCTTTCTGAACCAAATGCTGGGAGGAAAGAAAAGGAAAGAACTTATCTGGATGGTATGACTGGTCCTAATGATCATGTCGTGCGTTCCGAATTAATCGACCCAGTCTATTCGTATCAATCAATCTTTCTGATGTCTTTATCTGCCGGGGATAAACAGGTGCCCAACTCTTTGGCGTATGCCGATCCTCTCTGCCAAATGCATCATGTCGCCTCATAGTGCCCTTCGAGGGGTTTTCACTAACGAGACTCTCTCGTTTCTCTCTTCTCCCATCGCCCTATGGTGCCTGTGAAGGTTTTCACCGATAAGACTCTCTCATTTTACTTTTTTCTCAGCTTGCGTCGCCTTACGGTGCCTGTGAAGGTTTTTACCGATAAGACTCTCTCATTTTGTTTTTCGGCTGGCGTCGCCTTACGGTGCCTGTGAGGGTTTTCACCGATAAGACTCTCTCATTTTGTTTTTCGGCTGGGGATTGGAGTGTTGTCGCTAGGATTCCCTCCCCTGGGCATTCTTTTGCCGTTTGATTTCTACGGCCTATGACCTTTGTCCTGTCGCTGATCAATGTATCGTCCTTGCCTTTCGACTGCCTGATTTGGTACTTCTCAGATATTGATCGGGAGGTCTTTTTTGGACATAAGATGTGGGTTTTGTGTGGGTAAAGCAAAAGAAAAAGGTTATCAAAATAAACTTGATGAGTAAGGGATTACAACTCTTGGAATCAAACTTTTCCAAAAACATAACTTCTGCCCCAGTTTTCTTGTTTGGGGAATTTTGATTTTTCTGTGACCTTTTGATCACCTTGCGACCGATCCGTGAGGCGCCTACGTATCCTTTTGGAGGAATCAGGTCGAACGTAGTTCACTTGTTTTCTTATGATTTTTCTTATCATTCTTCTCGTTTTCTCTTTTCTTTATTTTTTGTTCTCTTTGATGATTCCGAGAGAGGGGTATTAAGGAATAATCAAGGCTCAAAAAGGGCAAGCAAAGGTTAAGAGTGTTTGGATGGAAAAAAGAACTGCCTCCGTCATTTCATTATCCAATAGAACCAAATACAAACAAACGAATAAATAACTGCCAAGATCAAAGAAATTACACATAGTATCTCTTGACCGCATCGGAATTGATAGCCATGTCGACTGCCAGGGAGACAAGGATGCAATAATACTTGGAAAAGGTACGGGAACTAATAAAGCAGTTTCAAACTTGGAAGGTCATCCAAATTCCAAAGGATGAAAACGTTGAAGCAGATGCCTTAGCCAATCTTGCATCCGCAGCAGATGTAGCAAACGATGCAAACGCCTCAGTCATTCATTTATTTTATTCAGTTCTCAAACCTGATAAGAACGAGGTAAATTTTAATAATTTAACTTGGGATTGGAGAAACAAAATTGTTGCTTTTTTACAGTATGGTACCATCCCTGATGACAAAAAGAAAGCATACGCACTTCAAAAAAAGGCCACTCGCTACTGTTTAAAATAGGGCAACCTTTACCGTAAAATGTTTGGTGGCCCCTTAGCAAGATGCCTTGGACCTTCTCAGACGAAATATGTAATGAGGGAAATACATGAGGGGCATTGCGGGAACCACACAGGAGGAAGATCACTGGTAAGAACCTTGATTAGGGCAGAGTATTACTGGCCCAAAATGGAAGAAGAATCAGAAATTTTCGTGGCTAAATGCGATAAATTTCAAAGATATGGTAACAATATGCACCGACCAGCTGAATTATTACATCTAGTTATTGTGACGTGGCCATTCATGAAATGGGGAATGGACATAGTTGGGCCACTGCCTCAAGGAAAAGGACAGGTAAAGTTTCTTCTCGTACTTGCTGATTATTTCACTAAATGGGTGGAGGAAGGAGCATTTAAATAGGTGCGAGAAAAGGAGGTCAAGGAATTCATTTGGCATAACATTATCTGTCGATTCGATGTATCAAAGGAAATCGTATGTGACACCTCAATTTATTGGAGCTCAAGTCACAGAGTTTCTTGAGAGTTGGCAAATAAAAAGGATTACATCTACACCTTATCATCCAGTGGGTAATGAACAAGCAGAATAAAAAAACAAAGTGATTATTAATAATTTAAAGAAACGATTAGAGGAATCAAAGGGAAATTGGCCTGAAGTGTCACCCGGAGTTTTGTGGGCATATCGCACAACAACAAAAACGAGCATAGGTGAAACACCCTTCTCTTTGGTTTATGGAGCTGAAGCACTAATCCTAGTAGAAATTGAAGAACCAAGTACAAGATTCTCGCAAGCAACACAAGAGTCTAATGACGAAGAGTTGCGGGTCAATTTAGATCTATTAGAAGGAAGGAGAGAAGCTACGTTAATAAGAATGGCCGCACAAAAACAAGTGATCGAGCGTTATTACAATAGGAAAGTACACCAGAGATACTTCAAAATTGGGGACTTCGTGCTTAAAAAGGTTTTTCAATCTACAAAGGCAACCAATGCGGGCAAACTAAGTCCTACCTGGGAAGGACCCTACAGATTTTGCGATATTGCAGGAAAAGAAGCATATGAGTTGGAAACAATGGACGGGAGGACACTTCCTTCACACTGGAATGTTGTTCATTTGAAGAGATACTATTCTAAGGAAAAATTCACGGTCAGGTATCGCCATGTTAAATTTTATTTTTTAAATTGTTAAAATTTTACTAACAATTTTAGGTGCTAGGCAAAACGCTCACCAGTACTAAATGATGAGTCATGACCTGTAAGGCAAAATAAAATAAACTAAAATTCCTGGCCCAGGGTTACAATTATTCTGATAGAAATATAAAAGGGCTGAGCAGTCTTCATCTATAATCTCACCCCCGAGTCCCGTATATATTTCCTTTTCAGGAAAAGGACCAGGTGAAAGAGACTATCAAGTGCTCAAGGCTTCATACTTCAACACTCAAACACTTGAGGGACTACATAGAATTTACAGTCATGTGTATGTAAAAGGCAAGAAGATTGAGTAAAAATCAAGCCTAAGAAGAGTCAAGTACGGAGTGGAAGTTAAGGAGTCATAGCATACATCATAGTGTTCTTTCCCATGAAAATAATGGAGTCACCTCTTAAACCCTTCCTAATGTTTTAAAGTTAAGGGGACCCAAGGTACCTCAGAATGGTTAGGGTAAAAACTATGTATTAAAATGGGTTATAAGGAAAAACCCTGTATCTATTGTTCTTCTTTTTGTATAAATCTGTTACAAGAAAAACAGTTACGAGAAAGTTATAGATGTAATTCAAATACATGTAAAGGATTACTCAAAACTTGTCAAAGTTCAGAAAGGAAAACTTGTCCAAGTTATTGCAAAGAAACATGTGTGTTCCTATTTCTTTTATCGAATAATAAACACCATTATGAAGTTGAGACGTCTTCTTCATCAAGTGTCAACATATAAAAGGGCCCTCTTTTATAAAACTCATGATATTTAGTCATGAGATTGATGGAAGCATTTTTCAAAGGATAAAAATGCAGTCTATTCTTTAAGTCCTTGGAAATAAAAGGCACGAATAGAATAGGTGGAAGTTTAAAGACAACTTCTCAATATTTTAAAACTAAAGACTAAGTATAAACTTAGTCATTGAGTTGTTCATACTAAAAACTACCCTTTATCAAAACTTGGGGACTTGTACTTCTAACAAAAACGAACCTTAAACTAACAAACCAGGGGTTCGATTACAAACAAAAAAGAGAAAGAAACTATTACATGAAACCCAAAATCTTAAACATAGTTTTCCATACTGGTACCTGCAAAAAGGGAATTCAAAATAGTTATAAAAACTTCTTAAGAAGAAGGAATTGAAGAAAGATCATCAGCGGGTTCAACTGAAACAGCACCATCAGCAGTCAAGAGTTGATCTTCAACCACAGTAGTAGGAATATCAACGGGCAAAGTCTCAACTTGACTAGCAGCAGGAGGCACAGATGAACTCGTGGAAAGTATGACACTCGTAGACGTTTCACTAGTCACGGGAGCTTCAACTGCGGGAGTTTCAACCATAGGGGTTTCAGTCATAGAAACTTCAACCTCGGGAGATGAAAAGTCTTGTGGTTGTTGTGCTCGTTCAATGGCCCCGGTCACCTTGGCTAATTCAGCTTCCAAGTTGAAATTTTCTTGGCTCATCTCAACCAAGGTGTCACGACGAGACTTTAAGAAGGTCCAACTTACCTCAACATATTTTGACTCTTCGAGAAGTTCATAAACTCTCTCCCAAGCAACCAATTCATTCTTAAGTTCCTCGTTTTTAGCTGAAACAGGGCTGTAAGATGATTAATGTATGGCATGAGAACTCTATGAGGCATGAACCTTATCCGCAGAAGTTCGTAGTTCTTCCTGAACCCGTGAAAGGTTTTGAGTTAGCTCCCCCGCATGCATTTCCTTATGAGCTAGCAAAGTCTTTAGAGTTTTATTTTCCTCGTTGATCTTGGACAACTGTTCTAAGAAAGAAGATTCAAGGCACTCTTTTTCCATCTCAGCTTGGCTTGAAGTAGCTTTAATTCTTTCCATCTCGGAGGTCAATGTTTGAACTTGCTTTTCCAAGGTATTTTCCCTCTCCTCCAAGTTCTCCATATCAATTTGAATACTTTCAAACTGGCCTTCCACTTGTCTGCCTCCAATTGAGAACCACTGGCAGCTTTCTCAGTATCATGAGCCGTCTTCTCTAAATCACGAGCCAATTTTCCTAAAAAAGAGACTCGGGTCATTAGTTCAGTACCAATAAGGTTGGCCTACACAAACAAAAAAGAAGAGGAGGTAAGGTTAGGATTCCAAAAATCAAAAGACTAAAGAAAAGAAGGCGAGAAAATACCTTCAAAGTCGTATGAACAATATCGTTTATGAGGGTCATATTAGTGTGGCTTTCAAGTTTAGCCTTCTCAATGGGGCCAATCAAAGGCTCGAGCCAAGTATCCGCTTGCCCAGATTTTCTTAAAAGACTGTTGTTGGCTGGAACCTCAAGAGTCACGCTGCTCATAGCAAAACCCCTGCTCGAAGACCTCGCTTCTGTACTGTGGACAGCAGGGGGAGAAATTGTTGAAGGGGGAGCAACGGAAAGAGTAAAAATAGTGGAGGTAGTTATAGAAGTAGTAATTGAAGAAGGCAAGGGTGCAATCATCGGAACGGAAGAGGAGAAAGAAGACAAGGGAGGTTCATTTAGAATAGGTCCTAAAGACCCACTATCGAAACCACTGATAAAAAGTTGGTTTATAGATTCATGAGTGTCAGGAGAAGGGGAAACATCATCATCAGGGATGATTACAGAAGTAATGACAGGTTCAGAAAGAGACAGGTGAGGGGAGACATCAGCCTCATCTTCAGATACGATACGTCTCCTGGTTCGTGGCCTTGACACCAGAGAACCCTCGTCTTCTTCCTCAGAATCATCGTCTTCAACAGATTTCTCTTCACATATCCCAAGAATATATCTTGATCTGAAAATGCGCAAGCACTTAAAGAATCACGAGATGCCAAAATGGTCTCTAGGGTAGCAAAACCCGATAAAGAGAAGGGTAAAAGTTAGAACGCCAAAAATATTTAAATATAGATAAAGTGAAAATAGAGATCCTTACCGTGAGTTTTAACTTTCCAACCATAACGATTGGAAAGACTTTTCCATGATCTACCCTCCATCGGGGCAATCTTCAGTAACTTATCTACCCAACCACGGAAGTTGGGCATAGGTTCCACAATGCCCATGGTTGCTGAAGAGAAAAAGAGACAAGATTAAGAGAAATAAGCAAGCCTGAAAATAAAAAGGCACAAGAAAAATTTAATACTCACATGCAAAATTTCACTTCTCTGGGAAGCGTACGTTCTTTTCATCCACTAAACCAACAGTGGGATCAGCAACATATCGAGTATACCAGCCACGATCTTTATCATCCTCGGGGCTAACTAAAACCCTCTTAGTACTAGCTGTTAAGCCAAACACACTGTTTCGAAAAAGCCTAGGTGAGTAAAGATGAATCAGGTGGGGAAAAGTGAATTCAACATTCGCCATATTAGCAAGATACCTCAGGAAAGCAATATCTCTCCATACAATCGGCCCAATTTGGCCCAAACACATATTGAAAAATGACAGAAGTCCAAAATAACCGGGTCAATGGCCAGTTTAAACCCTAGAGTAAAGGGATATGTGTAAACAAAAGAGTATCCTATTAAGTAGGATGTAATCCTTTAGTTAGGGTTAGGAACGATAATTGGAAAATTATCACTCCAATGACAGTCCTTACGAACTATGGGGGCTAAAACTTCTATGATTTGAGTAGGAAAGGGGTCAGCACGATCTAAAGATTCAATTTAAGTCTTAAGGGATTCTCTATCATGGTGAAAAGAAATTTCAGATGGGATTATTTGCTCAACTAAAGGCTCACGAAGTGGCCGGAAGATTCTTTGTTACGAGAAGAACTCCTTTGAGAATGTGAACCTCTAGTCCCAGAAGAGGGATCGGAGCTAGAAGAAGGAGTCGACATACTACCGCGAGCAGATCCAAGGTTACGGAGTCTGCCCCCTCTCCTATGCCTAATAGGAGCATTGGGAAAGCTATCCAGAATGGGGGTTCTCTTAGGGTTAGATGAAGACATGGCAGAAAAGATTAAAGTGGAGCAGAGAAAAGAAAGAAGGTTTCGAAAAATTGGAGTGTTTGATATGCTTTATGTAAAACAAGACAAGAAGAGAAGTTATATTTATATTAATGGGTAATTGGCAAAGGAAAAAGTACGATGATATAAGAATCATAATGATGATACTGACACTTTGTGTAAAGTGAAGTCGAAAAGAAAGCCTAAAAAAGTGCTGCCAAGAAGTAAAACCAATAGGGAGATGACACGTGTCAATTGCATTAAAAGAAAGTGACAATTGAAGCGTCAACTTCTTCAGAGCATTAATGGTGACAAAAATTCTCCTTTAATGAAACTCCACTTCCCAAATATTCAAACTGATGAATAAATGGAAAGTGGGGGGACTATCTGTATTGCAGAAAAATAGTATTCATATACATGTTGACGTGGCATGACACGTGGAATGGTTAATAAATTATGATCAGCCACGGTTTAAGGGTTGTGAACAGCTACGGAAAGGAAGAGGCACGAGATGAGAGATTCAACGTCCCGTCCATGTTTAAATTCAGTACCCCATTCCTATTTAAACTTATTTACACACGAGCGATGAGAAGAATAAATCTGGTTAAAGAAAAAGGGAGAAATACGGCATTAAACATTGAGGCCGTTAAGGAATATATGCATTCAATACAATGATTATGTAACACAGCATTTAATATCATTAAATACTCATAGTAGCCTCATTATGGCTTAGGCATAACATACATTCCTAGAGATTCTCAAAGGTACCTATAAAAGGAGAAGTATGTAATCAGTTGTGGCACGAGTTACTATTGCTATATATCTTAATTTTCTTGCTTTCTGTTGATATCATTTCCAAGTCTCTTTATTTAAATTCTTTTTTCGATTATCAGTAACTCGATTCTTCTAAATTCAAACTTTGTCAAGAAATCTATTTTTTGGTTAAACACCCACGAAATTGGTCATACCTAATTTTGACCGTATACAACATGTATGAGAACCAGAAGACTGTTATACAAGTTGTCCTATATTCTGCTTTTTGTATTGAAAAATGCATGACTCGTAACTACTTTAAGATGTCTTGTTACGTAATGCAGGACAGTAAGAGGTCACTATTCAAAGCTGGGAAATTGCTGATTGGTTTGATATTACAATCAAATTACATTTGCATTTTAATTTTCTCTCTAGACAGGAGGTGGCATGCATGTACTAGGTTTGCACAGTAGCAGATGTAGCCTTTGAGCTACAAGTTCAACTAAACCTCGTTTGTTGGGTTTGTTATTTAATAAATAATAACAAAAGAGGTGTGAATGGAAAATGGAGGGATGACCCGTGACCCGGTCCGGTCTAGCCCGTTTTTCTTTTCCTGATTAATTTAAATTCGTTTTAAATTTTCCGCAAAAATTTTCATTAGCCATGACTATTCTGAAAGGTTGCAAACCTATTCAGAGGGTCACACCTGTTCCAACAGCCATGACTGTTCTGAAAGGTGGCAAACCTTTTCAGAGGGTCACACCTGTTCCAACAGCCATGACTATTCTGAAAGGTTGCAAACCTCTTCAGAAACATCACCAAGTTGGCTATAAATAGACCATCAAATCCCAGAATATTTACTTACGAAATTTTTTGAATCTTCTTCTTCTTCTTCTGCACAAAATATTCCAGTGTGTTTTACTACTATCGAGTGGTTCGTCGATCACCAGAGTTTTAGGTACCGATACACTGGTGAGTTAAATCGTTCTATCCTGGGAGGATATATTATAAAACCTTGGGTACTTGAGGGGAATAATTTCCTTAAGGACACACTGTGTATTCAGTGGGCTCCATTTGTTCCTACAACGTCGTTTCAAAAATTATTTTGAAGTTCGAATATTATTTTTTCAGAATTGTTTCTACTAACTTTCTGTTTTATTTTTCAGAAAAATTACTATTTTTTTTACTTACAGCAATACAGATTTATAACAATCTTAAGGAAATTATATTTAATATATTTTGCATTTTGTCTGGATTTTACTATTCTAGTTTGAAGATATAAAAACTTCATCAGGCTATTGAAATTCAGAAAATGATTTGAAGAACATAAAAACTTCATCATTTTTCTGTAAAACAGTATATAAAAACATTAGTTATTTTTTACGTACTGTTTATTGATTACAATATTATTTACTGTTTTGGTTTTGCTATTAATTGATTTCTTCTGTTGTTGACAATAAAAAATGGCAAATGAAAATGGAAATCCTTCTGCAACTGTTGGTGCAACGACGATAGCCTCGTCAAGTCGCACTACTGTTCCTCCGGCTGAGAAATCGGGGAAATTTTCTGGAACCAACTTCAAAGGATGGCAGCAAAGGGAGTTCTTCTGGCTTACCACACTTGGTATGCAGAAATTCACTAGTGAAGAGCCTCTAGTGCCTGTTGCGGACATGCCGGAGAATGAAAAGTTCATAGTCATTGAGGAGTGGAAGCAGGCAGATTTTCTTTGCAAAGGCTATGTTTTTAGTGCTTTAGAAGATGACTTGTACAATGTGTACAATGCAATGAATACTTCAAAAGAATTATGGGACGCACTTGAGAAGAAGTACAAGACAGAAGATGCATGTTTGAAGAAGTTCGTGGTTGCCAAATTTCTAGACTATAAAATGATAGACAGCAAAACTGTGGGAACCCAAGTTCAGGAGCTTCAACTTATTTTTCACGATCTTATTGCTGAAGGTATGGTCGTGAATGAAGCATTTCAAGTAGCTACTATGATTGAAAATTGCCTCCTTCGTGGAGAAATTTCAAGAACTATCTGAAGCACAAATGCAAAGAAATTAAGTTGGAAGATCTTGTGATACGTCTAAAGATCGAGGAAGACAACAAAACAGCCGAGAAGAAGTCTCGTGGAAATTCAATGATCATGGGAGATAATATTGTTGAAGAGACTGCTCCAAAAAGTAAGACGAGGAAGAGGTCTTCTGGACAAACTAAGGAGCAGAACAAAAAGAAATTCAAGGGCAGCTGCCACAATTGTAGAAAAGTCGGTCAGAGAAGCCCAGATTGTCGTCTCCCAAAAAAGGAAAATAAGAAGGGACAAGCCAACATAGTGGAGAAGAATAATGAGATTGATGATCTTTGCGCAATGCTTTCGGAATGCAATTTAGTTGGAAATCTGAAGGAGTGGTGGATTGACTCTGGAGCCACTCGACATGTTTGTGCTGTCAAAGAAGCATTTGCGACTTACTCTACTGCTGGTCCGAAAGAAGAAATTTCCATGGGAAATAATGCAATGGCCAAGATTAAAGGTTATGGGAAGATATTCCTGAAGATGACTTCCGGCAAGGTGTTAACGCTCAACAACGTTCTTCATGTTCCTACTATTAGGAAGAATTTAGTTTCTACTTCTTTACTTGTAAAGAATGAATTCAAATGTGCATTTGTTTCTGATAAAGTTGTTGTAAGCAAGAACGAAATGTATGTTGGAAAAGGCTACCTCACTGAGGGCCTTTTCAAACTCAATATAATGGTTGTTGACAGTATGAATAAAATTTCAGCTTCTTCTTATTTATTGAAGTCAAATGATTTATGGCATATTCGTTTAGGACATGTCAATTATAAAACCTTGCGGAAATTAATTAATTTAGAAGTATTGCCTAAATTCGAGTGTAATAAATTGAAATGTCAAATATGTGTTGAATCTAAGTTTGTTAAACATCCTTATAAGTCTGTTGAAAAGAATTCAAATCCTTTAGACTTAATTCATACTGACATTTGCGATATGAAGTCGACACCATCTCGAGGTGGAAAAAAGTATTTTATTACTTTTATTGACGAGTGCACTAGATATTGTTATGTTTATTTGCTTAATAGTAAGGATTAAGCAATTGAAGCATTTAAGAAATACAAGAATGAAGTAGAAAATCAATTGAATAAAAAGATCAAAATGATTAGAAGTGATCGAGGTGGAGAATATGAATCTCCGTTGGCAAAAATATGTTCAGAATATAGAACTATCCATCAATCTACTGCACCTTACACACCTCAATCCAACGGAATTGCGGAAAGAAAAATCGGACATTAAAAGAAATGATGAATTCTTTATTAATAAGTTCTGGATTACCGCAGAGTTTGTGGGGGAAGCTATCTTTACAGCTAACCGAATACTCAACAGAGTACCCCACGGCAAAACGCAATCTATTCCATATGAAAAATGGAAAGGAATAAAACCCAACTTGAAATATTTCAAAGCATGGGGGTGTCTAGCAAAGGTACAGGTTCCTTTACCTAAAAGGGTTAAAATTGGATCAAAAACTATAAATTGTGTTTTCATTGAATATGCTACAAATAGTAAAGCATGTCGATTTTTGGTTCATAAATCTGATAATCCCGAGATTCATGTTAATACGGTAATGGAATCAGATAATGTTGAATTCTTTGAAAGTATCTATGCGTATAAAATTGAAAGTGAGTCGTTAAGTGAAAAACCTAAACGACCTCGGGAAGAACCAAAGGAAATCCAAGTATAGAAGATCCGAGGCATAGCAAACGTCAAAGAACACCTACGTCCTTTGGACCAGATTTTATGACATTCTTACTTGAAAATGAGCCTCAAACTTTTAAAGCAGCTATGTCATCTTCTGATTCAGCATTTTGGAAAGAGGCAGTCAATAGTGAGATTCAATCAATTTTGGATAATCATACATGGGAATTGGTTGATCTTCCTC
>MU773441.1:15072-46645 GCA_026770625.1 Nicotiana glauca
TCAACTAACTCAACTCATTCTCGTGATGAAGACAATGTTCAAAAATGAGGTAAAGCATTAAGGCTTTTTGATGAGTCAATAAAGCTTAAAGCTTTTTAATGATTTGCTAAGTCTGGCAGGATATGACCAGATAGTGTGTCTTTAAGATTACACGTTTAGGAATAACCTATGTGAGTGTGAAGTGTAAGTTTCTTCAAGGAGAATGAAAGTAAAGGCTCATTCTCTAAGCACTCATGAAACCAAACAGTGTTCATGGCTGAAACGAACACAACCGTGAGAGCCATAGATGGTTAAGGATTGATTGTGTGACTTATGTTGTCTAGGTATACAACAAAGCTATACGGTTCAAAGATATCAAATCTACCAATTGACCGAGTATATCCGATATAAGTTTACTACGGAAAGTTCAAAGGGAAACCTACTTATCCAGAGGCAATCAATTCTTGCTTGTAAAACACACATGTTCGTGCATTCCTTTAAGTTTATAGCCATTCCTCATTCATGTGGGGGATTGTTGGGTTTGTTATTTAATAAATAATAACAAAAGAGGTGCGAATGGAAATGGAGAGATGACCCGCGACCCGGTCCGGTCTAGCCCATTTTTCTTTCCCGGATTAATTTAAATTCGTTTTAAATTTCCCGCAAAAATTTCCAACAACCATGACTGTTCTGAAAGGTTGCAAACCTCTTCAGAGGGTCACACCTGTTCCAACAGCCATGACTGTTCTGAAAGGTTGCAAACCTCTTCAGAAACATCACCAAGTTGGCTATAAATAGTCCTTCAAATCACAAAATATTTACTTATAAAATTTTCTGAATCTTCTTCTTCTTCTGCACAAAATATTCCAGTGTGTTTTACTACCATCGAGTGATTCGCCGATCACCAGAGTTTTAGGTACCGATATATTGGTAAGTTAAATCGTTCTATCATGGGAGGATATATTCCAAAACCTCGGGTACTTGAGGAGAATAATATCCTTAAGGACACACTGTGTATTCAGTTGGCTCAATTTGTTCCTACAACGTCGTTTCAAAAATTATTTTTGAAGTTCGAATATTATTTTTTCAGAATTGTTTCTACTAACTTTCTGTTTTATTTTTCAGAAAGATTACTGTTTTATTTACTTAGAGCAATACAGATTTATAACACTGTTTAGACCGAACATAAAATTTATATGTGAAAAACAATTAAAGTCCAATAAATATTAGATTCTGCTTTCTGCTAAGAGCTCTTATTTTTCTTTAGATAACTAGGGACATATTGGCAAGTGCAGTGAAGGTAGGCATATATTTTTTCCAAATGCGAATAGGCCTTTTAGCTTGCAATATTGAAGAAGTGATTTTTTTTTTCTTTAGTACTAAGCGAAACTAAAAAACTAGTATTTCGTTAAACTTTTTAATGAACGGTGCCAACGATCATAAAGCTAAGTCTACTTAAAAGAACAAATTAAAGGAATATGAAATATGTTTAATATTTCTTCTACAAACGACAACGTGATTTATCTTTCCTCTCTATCAAATGAAAAAACGACTGATACTAATACATGGCACGAAAACTTTATTACTATTGCTGGTATATCTGTTTTGATTGCGTCTGTCTAATTGGTCCACTCCATAAACAAATAGTGGTCAGTATTAGATGACATGACACATGGCTGAATATAATTGGCTTACAACAGATAAGGAGCAATCCAAGTAATCCATGTTGGGTGGTTGGCTTTTGTGTTTTCAAATGGAGATTAAATTTGTGTATTTCCTCCCAATTTTTGTGTGAATAAAGTAAACTGATAGGCTTTTATATTACTCAAGAGTGTGTCCTCAGAGTTCTGATCATTCTCTCAGATTGATATAGAAATGGCCACCATCAGTGCTTGCACTACAACCTCTTCAGTGGCACGTGCCGCCCTCGTGCAAAATGGATCTGTATCCCGCCCCTCATCTCTTCTTGGTATGTTCATTTTCTAGTTTTCACCAATCACTTGAAATATACCTTCAATTCTTCAAATGATTAGTATATATAATACTTCACTTGATGTATAAATGGTGAAGTATTTGTAAATATTGATTCATATTCTTTCAAAATATCCTAATATTTTGTAATTATAGATGTGTTTAATATAAGGTATATATATATGTGATATTGTTAACAACATCTATAGTAAAATATGCATAAAATGTAGCATTGCTTCAGCACAATTATCAAACTTAAAAAGTTGAAGGCATGCCTAATTCGATTACTGAAAGTAAATCCTTTCCTAAGGATGTTTATCATTAATCGATTTGGTTTAGAGAATGGTCTTAGCATGTGTTCCTTCGTATTAAAGGCGGGCCTAAAGTATAAGGAATGAGTTCAATTGAACCTATTCTATCATAGACCGTATATTGTTATCTAAGAACCCCCATAAGTTAGTGAAAATATCAAGTCTTGAACTCATATTTAAAGAATTCATAACTTTGCACCTATTTAAGTTTAAGTACTGAATCCGCCTCTGCTTGTTATTGATCAGGATTGCCGTCCATGAGCAAAGTTGGAAAGGTGAGATGTTCAATGGAGGTGAAGTCAGAGGGAGAAACATCAAAGTTGGGAATGGGAGCAGCATCAATGATGGCAGCAGCAGTAGCAGCAAGCATGTCAAGCCCAGCAGCAATGGCTCTAGTCGATGAGAGAATGAGCACAGAAGGAACAGGCCTTCCCTTTGGTCTCAGCAACAACCTTCTTGGTTGGATTCTTTTTGGTGTCTTTGGTTTGGTTTGGTCTCTTTACACTGTCTACACTTCTGGCCTTGATGAGGATGAAGAGTCTGGATTGTCTCTTTAAGCGCTTTATTATTATATGCACCTTTTAATTTTTGTGTAGTATGTGATATAATCAACTTAATTACTACCTTCTTATTGATGTTGTATCTGCAACTCTTCAATTGAAGTCTTCTATTTTCCCTTTCTTTTCTTTTTCCTCTCTTTCTTCATGCTACCTCTTTTAACTGCCAATTACCAAATTAAACTAAAACAACTTCTTGATTTTTAGCAAACTTGTTAATGCATTAGACCCCTTTATAGAGAAAATGCAATAATTTTGGCATAACATATCTGTGCTTAAGACTAGATGGATAACAACTTAGACAAGAGGAGTTGCTCTGATGCTAAGCAACTTCCACTTCCAATTGGGAAGTTCTCGGAGGGAAGGATGCCAAGGGTCTATTTGGAAACAGCCTCTCTACCCCAAGGTAGGGGTAAAGTCTGCGTACACACTACCCTCCTCAGACCCCACTAAGTGGGATTATAATGTGTTGTTGTTGTTGATAATCAACAACTTCAATTCTGTTACTGCATGATTATTCAATTTCTCTTTCCTTTTCGTTTGTTTCTCTTCGTAAGAGTAAAGTAATAGTAATCAAATTCTGATAATAATATATTTGTCTGGTTTCTATGTCATTAGCCTTTCCTACCTACATGATTCGCGAATGAAGAATGTTAGCAAAGATTTCTTGTCAATTTAGGCCTAATCAGATATTATCTGCAATTCAATATTTTCATCTTCAATCGACAATATAAATGCTTTGGGACAGATAATGAATAAAGAACTGGAGAAATTCATTTTTGTAAAAGTTGATCCTAGACAATTAAGTTTTCTGCTTCTCTTTTGTGAATAACCATTGAATTGGAATTCTCGAGTGGTGTTTCAATTATACTTATTATAAAACTCGAAGAGATAACTTGTGATACCATATTGACAGATAGTATGGGGCAGGTTCATGCCAATGCAGTGGACTCTTAGTCCCAATGTAATTTTAGCATAATAAGGTCTTTACATGATCAATTAGAAGAGTTAGTAATTTGGTAACAAGAATAATGAATTTATAACATAAAATATCAATGAGTGAGCTATTGTACATTCCAGCCCAATGCAGGAAATTTTGTCCTGCTGCCTCCCGTAGGAGTCTAGGCCCTGTCTCAAATCCGGTATGGATCACCATCTTAGCTAATCAGACGCGAGCCCCTCCCCACAACTATTTGAAGACGATCTAACAAATGAAGGTAGCTAAGTTAAGGAGGAGTCTAAATCAGTTGGCATCTCATAACGGCCGATAGGACAAAAATGACCATTCTCTAACCATCGTGTAATGTATTCTCCATGAAACATATGCGAGCAGGACATACACAAAATCTTCCTCCTCCTAGTTTTTCAAGACCAATCACACAATCATCAATCATACATTCTCCATCAACCTACATTCTCTCCGGCAACTCCATGGATGACTTACTAGCAAGTACCATCCCGTGAAAGCGCGATGACTCTTCAAACAAATTCCTCTCATCAACATCATGGTCAAAGATTACGATTGCATCAAGGAACACCTTCAAATTTTGGCAACCCTTGCTAGACTTATCATCAATAGTTTTGCGTAATTTGCCTATTATATCATGGATGACGACGTGAAGATAATTTCGATCAAACTCCTCGGACAAGTTACTCATATTCCTTTGCATTTCAAAGTAGAACATATCATATGACATATATACAGACGGGTCAAGTTCGACATTAAGTGATTTAACATGATTTTCATGTCCTTGGAATTGTGAAGGGTCAGTGCGGCACTGGTCAATACCAATGTAGTTCATGAGTACGAAGGAAGAATACTGTATGCCGGAAAAATCGATCTCATAGTACATCCTGATTTTGGACATGATGAGCCAGGCTCGAGATATGGTAATAGGGGGTCTAGACCAAGGTAGAGATCCCATCAATTTGGAGTCCGGACCATAATGCCTGCCCTCGAAAATACCGGGGTCGTGATTCGGGATCGGTCCTAGCCTTGATTATCTTCGAAGAACGTTGTCAGGTGGTCGAGAACGGCCAACAAAATTCCTAGATATCCGTGACCGACCCAATATCACGGTGGGGATCTCGACACGTACCAAAAATAAATCAGCAATCAGTTAATTTGGAGATTTTTTACCTTTTATAGAGTTGTACCTAATGTAGGATTCCCCTACTATATAAAGGGAGTTTGATTGCTTGTAAAACAGATTGTAATTGGCACTTCAAGGCAATATATTATTATTTTCTCAGCTATTAGCTATCTTTCCTGTTCATTATCGATGATTGTAGTTGGCCCGAATCGAGGTCGATTATTTCACAGAGACTGAAACTACTCAGTCGTGTGGTTTGAATTATTTCTATCTTTCTTTATTTGTTATTTACTTCATTAATTACTTTGTGTCGAATAAAACCATGCATCCTTAAAATTACTTACAAATTTAATTGTTATTCGACTTTGAGGGAAAATAGTTTGGCGTCCACCATAAGGCTAAGGATAATAGTGGTTGTTTGGTACAAACTTCAATAATACACCATATTTTACACTTGTTTTGGAGTACTTTTGATTCAGATTCAAGTTTGAAATGTCGAACTCCAAATCTGCCCCTCTGAACGTGGATGCTGAATCCGGCCAGCATGACGAGAACAATAACATATCACCCGGTAATGAGATGCCCCTCGTCGATCCCAACGGAGTTCCAGTTGTTGACCCGATCGATGCTTGGTCGCACGTAGCCATCAAAGCAAACTTGCCTACCAATCCTGAGAACACTATTAGTAGAGAAGTTCGATTGGTTGCACAAAATATGCACGATAGCGAAGATGATGGTATCAACTTGCGAGTAATCTTCGAAATGTTACAGACTCAATAGGCAGCGATAGCCCAGCTCCAGAACCAAAGCCGCACGCCAAGCAGGATTGAGCCTGAGCCATCCTGGGAAGTCGTCCACAGAAAATAAATCGATCCCGGAGAGGTCGAATGAGAACGATTCGTGGACCAACCCCGAGATCATGAAAATACTCAAAGAACTAACAAAACAGATAGAATCGGGAGAGAAGAAATTCGAAGCTAATGACAAGAAGGTGGAAACCTACAATTCCACAATCAACCAAATCCCAGGAGCACCACCAGTATTGAAGGGCCTGGACTCCAAGAAGTTTGTTCAAAAACCATTTCCTCCAAGTGCGCTCCAAAGTCAATTCCTAAGAAGTTTCGCATGCCCGTGATTCCTAAGTACAATGGAATGACCATCAAAGGAAATGATTTGGAGGACGATGAGATCTAATCTGTCCTAAGAAAAAATTTCGGGGAAACTCTCTCCAAGGGGGCCATGATATGGTACCACAACTTACCTCCTAATTCTATTGAATCATTTGCAATGCTTGCAGATTCCTTCGTGAAAGCAATTTTATCCTGAGAATGGTACATCTTAGTCACTAGTTTGGGAGTTTTGTTTGAAGCTCTGCATATTCAAAGCGCAAGTCAAAAGTTAATCAAAAGAGGCTTTTAATAAATAAAAAAAATTACAGTCGTACAATAAACTTAAATTTTCAAAATATTTTTCAAACATATTTTATAGTTCAGCATATTGATATGTACAATAAACGCGTTTGGTGCAGATCCGTTATAATCAATTTTTGTACTAATAGTTATGGTACCAATATCTATTCTCCATTTTTCTTTGTCCGTTGCTTATATATCATTATCATGGCTATTCTCCATTTCCATTTTTCTTGGTAAAGTCATCTCTAACTCGATGGTCCTTAACTGTGTTGACTGGAAATTTCATCCATGATGAAGGTTTAAATTGAAAACATGCGATGATTAATACAAATTGTTAGTATCTTTGGGCGAATAGCAAATTTTCTTGATTTTTCGGTAAAGGAACCAAATTGTTTAACCTACAAATAAGTCTTAAGGTCAAATCAATTAATGTTATATTATGTGCCATGAGCAACCGATTCGATCGAAAATATATAAATTTTCGTTCATACAACATGATAGAGAAGTCAAAAATAAATTTAATTATAAATAATATAATAAAAATAAAATATAGAAGAAATAATTCTTATTGGATGATCCTTGATAGGATGATGAGCAGAACAAAGCTTGAAGAGCCAAACTATGGCTAACTTGGTAGCAAGATTGATAGTTTATATGAACACTAAACTATAGATTACCAGGTCCTCTGTGAGTTTCCACTAAGAATACTAATAAAACAATAAGTAAATACGACATGGAGTTTTACGTGGAAAAATTCCTGCTCAAGGGGATAAAAAATCATGACCTACACTGGTAGGATTTCAACTTCACTATGAGCAACTTTAAGATTATAGCCTATGCAATATAAGAATTAAACTCTTAATCCCTCACTAACTCGTAATACACCTATTGCAAGCCACTTTACAATACACCTATTACAAAGACTTCAACTCATGACTAACTTTATTCATGACACAAACACAAAGGGTTTATGGTTTTACAAAGGGGTTCCTAAGCAACGCTTCTAGCTAAGCAATTTAGGAATTACAATGAAGAACAATTACAAAGTTACAACTCAACTAAGGACAACGGAATACTGGATTCGGGAACTGGTCCGTAGTATCACTTTACTTTGTTCTTGAGGCTCTTGAGAATTGAATTCGCTGTCTCTGAAGGCTTGAATGCTTGAAGAGAATTATCAAAGGTTTAAGTGATGTTTTGTTGTAATACTCTTGTTAATACACATTTGATGACATCACTTGAATGATGTAAGCACTTGGTTGGTCAAAGGACAAGTGACTGCAAAACTGTTGCACTGTGTGCACTGTTTCTGCGGCAGTCACTTTTCAATTGTGCATAGTTGACTTTCATACTGCTGTCAGGGAAACACAAGGGATTAGGTCCCTATCTTGTTTCTCTATTTTCTACACTTGCAGTAGTTCACATTAGTTGGACTTCAGGTTGGAATCCATCCATTAGCAATGTGTACCAAGTGTGTCAGGTTCCCTATCTAGTTTTTGACAGTAAGTTTGTTAGATCATCAAAACATAAGTCAAAGACATTGAAAACCCATCAATTTCCCCCTTTTTGATGATGACAAACTTAGACATTGATAACATATATTTAGAGCATAAATAACCAAATGAGGCATCAGGAACTTCACAAGTTCCCCCTGACTTTATGCTTCCTCCTTAATTAGATCCATGTTTCAATTATACTTTCCCCTTTTGGAATCATTAATAATACATAAGCAGTCAAATATCATAAAGAAGTATAGCCTAGCTAACTCATGACACATATATGCACACAACATGATGGAGAAGAGAAACAGAAAACACAAGTATTTAGATAACAAAAGAGGATAGATTATATATATATATATATAACATAGACTGTTAAAAATGGGAGCAGTACTGATACAGCCCAACCACATCATAGGAAAAAAAAAATATCTGCCAAGTCATAAAAACTAAAAGAGACAATCCAAAAATTGTTCACTGAAAGGGTTACTTAGGGGGCACTAGGAGTAGAGGGCTTGGAAGCTGAGGGGTTGGAAACTCGTCTATGCTACAGAACTTCATACAAATCATCCCTTTCTCCACATTGTCCCTCAGAAAATGATGTCTCACATCGATGTGCTTGGTTCTTTTGTGTTGAACCGGATTCTTGGCCATGTTGAGTGCACTGGTGTTATCATATAGAAGAGGCACACAATTAAATACCCTAAAATCCTCCTGTTGCTGTTTAATCCATAGGAGCTGAGCACAGCAGGAGGCTGCAACTACATATTCTGCTTCAGCCGTTTGAAAGAGTCACTGAGTTTTGCTTTCTAGTGCCCCAAGAGATGAGACATGATCCTAGAAAGTGAGTCATTCCAGAAGTGCTTTTCCTATCCATAATATAACCTGCATAGTCAGCATCAACATACCCAATAAAATTAAAAATTGTCACCCGAGCGATAATACAGGACCAGGTCCTGTGTTCCCTTAAGGTATCTCAAAATTCTTTTGGCAGTCTTCAGATGAGATTCCTTGGGATTTGACTGAAACCTTGCACATAGCCACACACAGAATACAATATCAAGTCTTCTAGCAGTAAGATAGAGATGAGACCCAATAATGCCTTTATACATAGTTTGATTCATCGAAGATCCAGTTTCATCCATGTCCAGTCGAGTAGCCGTAGCAATGGGAGTGTCTATCACTTTTGATGCTTCCATATCAAACCTCTTCAAGAGCTCTTTGATGTATTTCTATTGGCAAATGAATGTACCCTTCGAGGACTACTTCACTTAAAGACCCAAGAAGAAATTCAACTCCCCCATCATGGTCATTTCAAAACTCACTTCCCATGAGTTTTGCAAATTATTCACATAGAGAATCAGTTGTTGCCCCAAAAATGATAGCATCAACATAGACCTGAACAATGAGCAGGTACCTTCCCCATTTCTTCAGGAACAAGGTGTTGTCGATTTTCTCTTTTGTAAAGCCATTTTCTAAGAGGAACTTTGACAGCCTTTCATACCAAGCTCGAGGGGCCTGCTTCAACCCATATAATGCTTTGTCCAGCTTAAACACATTTTCAGGGTGTTCATTACATTCAAACCATGGAGGTTGCTTTACATAGACTTCTTTCTTAAGAAGTCCATTCAGAAATGCACTTGTTCCAATAATAGATATAAAAAATAGGTACATAAAAATGAGTAAAGTTTGCAATTCAACCTAAGAATGGTTCACGTAGTTTGCCCGCATGCTTTCTTTTGACTTAAGGTAGCGGTTTAATACGAATCACTCAATTGTCTACGTACTCGAACATTTGTAGGATTTTGTTAAGGAAATAAAACAGTTGTGCAGACCCGTAGAAAATATAGTGTGCTATAGGATCGGCCTTAATAAAAGAACGAGATGAGCCTCGTCGCATTAAATACACAAATGCGGGGCCCTCAATAATGACTTATAAATACTTAGACTTGGAAAGACCGTTTAGTAAAGATCACGGTTTTTCCCGAAGTTAATAAATGCGTAGAAGCTTTAGGCACGAATAATAATATTACTTTCTCAAATATAGGTGCACATCTATGTGACCCAAATCCAAATCTCAACGAAATCGAAATGTGTTAAAGGCCACAAGCGTACTGGTACGGTGTGGTCCGAAGTACATTTTTATGACGTTGCAATTCTCTTTAAAAATAACAAATACTAAAAGCGATTTATTAGCCCTTTAAATAATAAATGAGACGAGCCTCGCTAAACAACACACAAATTGCGGGGCCCTCAATAGATGGTTATTTTAAATGCTTAGATTTCGGGACATGCCGTTTAGCTAATTTTACGGTCTTCTCAAAATAACGGTACGCTTGTCGCTTTAGGCGCGCCTTTAATAATTTATTTTCTTAAACTCAGGTGCACATTTATGTGACCAAAATCCAAATCTCAACGAAGTCAAAATGTGTTAAAGGCCACAGGCGTACTGGTACGGTGTGCTCCGAAATACATTTTCACGATGTTGCAATTCTTTGTTAAAACAATAATAATAATATTAAAAGCGGTTAAAAGTTAAAATTTGTACATAAGTTAAAACATGTTATAAAATCAGATAATTTAGCCAAATATGACAGTTGAGCGACCGTGCTAGAACCACGGAACTCGGGAATGCCTAACACCTTCTCCCGGGTTAACAAAATTCCTTATCCGGATTTCTGGTTCGCGGATTGTTAAACAGAGTCATTCTTTTCCTAGATTCGGGATTCAAACCGGTGACTTGGGACACCATAAATCTTCCAAGTGGCGACTCTGAATTAAATAAATAAATCTCATTTCAATTGTCCTTTAATTGAAAAAACTCCCTTTACCACGCCCTTCGCGGGGTGCGGTAGTGCCTAAAGGAGGTGTGACATCCATCATCAGTTCCTACAGGTCCTTTGCTTTAGTAATAACATTCACCTTGCTTTCCCAAGAATTGGGCAGGATACTAAGAATCTTTCTCACTATCTTGTTCCTAGGAATGATTTTACCAAGTGAGTGTAACTCATTTATGATGAAAGTTAATCTTGTGTGCATATCTAGAATAGATTCATCTTCCTTCATCCTAAAGAGTTCATACTTGATAGTAAGCATATCAATCATAGATTGCTTTACTTGAGTGGTTCCATCATGTGTTGTATGCAAAGCTTCTCATATCTCCTTGGCGGTTTCACAAGCAGAGATTCTATTGTATTCATTAGGTCCTATTCCACGCACCAAAATTTTCTTGGCACGAAAATTTTTCTCCACAACCTTCCTGTCTGCGTCAGTGTATTCTTTTCTGGTCTTTGGCATCGTCAATGGAAGATCTCCGACGTTCTTCATTGGGATGTAAGGAACATCACATATGACGTCCCACAACTTAGAATCTTCATCCATAATAAAATCATGCATTCTTGTTTTCCACCACCCACAATATTGCCCATTGAACCTGGGTGGTCTATACGTAGGTTGACCTTCTTCAAAATTCGGTGTAGCATCCATAAGTATCCTTCCTAGGTATTAGCCTGATAGGAGGAACTTAGCTCTAATACCAATTTATAGTTTATATGACTCCACCAAACTATAAAGTACCATGTCCTCTATGAGTTTCTACTGAGAATACTAATAAAACAGTAAGTAAATAAGACATGGAGTTTTACGTAGAAAATTCCTGCTCAAGGGGATAAAAAATCACGACCTACACTGATACAAATTAAACTTCACTAATCACTCACTAACTCGCAATACACCTATTACAAGCTACTTTGCAATACACCTATTACAAAGACTTCAACTCATGACCAACTCTAGTCATGACACAAATACAAAGAGTTTATGGTTTTACAATGGGGTTCCTAAGCAACGCTTCTAGCTAAGCAATTTAGGAATTACAATGAAGAATAATTACAAAGTTACAACTCAACTAAAAATAACAAAATACTAGATTTGGGAATCGGTCCGTGGTATCGTTTTACTTTGTTCTTGAGGCTCTTGAGAATTGAATTCGCTGTCTCTGAAGGCTTGAATGCTTGAAGAGAATTCTCAAGTGTTCAAGTGATATTGTTTTGTAATACTCTTGTTAATACACCTTTGATGACATCACTTGAATGATGCAAACACTTGGTTGGTCAAAGGACAAGTGACTGCAAAACTGTTGCACTGTGTGCACTTTTTCTGTGGTAGTCATTTTCCAGCTATGCACAGCTGACTTTCGTACTGTTGTCAGGGAAATACAAGGGATCGGGTCCCTGTCCTGTTTCTCTATTTTCTACACTTGTAGTAGTTCACATTAGCTGGAGTTCTGGCTAGAATCCGTACATTAGCAATGTGTACCAAGTGTGTCAGGTTTCCTATCTAGTTCTCGACAGTAAGTTTGGTAGATCATCAAAACATAAGGCAAAGACATTCAAAGCCCATCAAAGATGCTATGGATTACAATGTATAGAACTATAAGAAAGAAAAGTAGATGATTGCAATGGTTGTAAAATATCTCTATTTATAGTTATAGATTTAGGTAACCATTCTCCTTGAATTATGGGTCCATTATAAGCATTTACTCAATCCATCTGTTACTTTTGGAAGACTTGTAACAGTTGAATAAATGATGGAATCCCGTGTTGAGTCAGTTTTGTAGTTGATTGCCTCGTTATGCCCGTTATAATCATTTATTGCATTTATGTACATTACATAATTGATTTGTAACTAATGGCATAATAATGGTAAATCACGTGAAATCCGGGATTAATTGATTCTTTTCTCATTTGTAATTATGAGATATTCTCCCGTACCGGACCTGGAACGATTCTATGATAATCAATTCCGAGACTAACATGCACGGTATAAGTATATTGAGAAAATCTCACTTTATACTCATTAATTCTAAACTATTTACCCTTTAATACACAGACCCAAACTATTTACTACTCCTATCCATGAGGCTCAAACTATTTACCCGCCTCCTCCCCTGAATATGGAACTTTTCAAGCACCTACCAGTTACCCACCACATCAACCGGTGATCGGTTTTTCTCAGCCAGTTCCTCCATCTTGCGTCACCACATCATCACCTCAATATTATGCTCATGGTTATCAGGCTGTTTCAGGTTATTCTTCCACCCTCTGCTCTTATACTATGTTCATGATTTTAATAGTTACTGCAATTAATTATTCAGATGCCAGAAAAACTCAACTGATATTCATGATTTTTCTGTGAATTGTTGTTGCATTTTTTTTAGTGATTATGGGTAGTTTGACTTTATTGTACAAAAATTCAAATCCACCATTGAAGGAACTTGAAGCTTGAAACTCATAACTTTGTTTGTTTGAGTTTTTAATTATTTTGATCCGATCCTATATGAGTTTGTTTGGAAAGTTGATTGGACGTTGTATCTAAAGTTTTTGTCAATATTGTGAAGATTTTGTAGTAGATTTTAGAAGTTTGGGTTGAAATATAGTTGAACAAGAGAAGAAGACGAATTTGTATTGTATACTCAAATAGTATACAAATATATCATTTTGGTATATAATTCATTCCAACTATATACCCTATTAGTATAGCTATATACTATATTGGTACCATATGCTAGTTGAATCATTTTTTGGTTGTACTAGCTGCATTTATTAGTACAACATTTGATTTTTTAAATAATATTAATATAGTTTAATATCTAAAAATACTTTATTACATTAATATGTGGTACACTATTTTTTTTATTTTTCTCTTTATGCGTGTGTGTTATGTAATAGTAGTATAGTCATATAGTTGCCGGAAATTAACCAGTAAAACTGTATACCATGTCGGTACAGTTATAAGCCATATTGATATCATATGGTAGTTTGAACATTTTTTTGGTTATTTTGGCTGCATTTTTAAGTGAATTCTATTCTAAAATTATTTATATGAACGTGGTTTGCAGTGTTGGAAAATTTTTATGCTGATGGATATAGATTATGTGTATTATGTAATAGTTTTTATAATTATATGCAATTGTTGGAACGACCCATACAACTATATACATTGTTAGCATATGGAATGAGCAAGTTGTTTTGCGAATATTTAGCTTGTAATGCGAGCATGTAATTTTCTTATACTTTTATTGTATCCTTTAATGTTTTGGTACAGTAGTATGATCACAGATAGTTGTAGTAATATTCTAGAGCAATCATATACTCTGTTGGTATATATGTATACCATATTGGTATCATGTGGTACTAGAAGTCTTTTTTGCTACTTATATTTTTTTATTGCATTTTCCAATATTTTATTATTATTTCTATTCTAACTAGTATATATAGAGATTTAGTGGCCGTAGATTATATTGGCTTGCTCCATCACTGGTTGGTGTTACTGCTAATGGTAGAGTATGTACTAATATTTGTAGGGAATGAGATCAAGGCATGACAATCACGTGTAATTAAAAAATGAACAAGAAATAAAGAAAAAAAATAAAGAAGGAGTCAAATTTGAGTTTGAAATAAGTTATGGTAAAAATAACAATAGTATGATTTGGGCAAAAAATAAATAAATAAAAGAGAAAAAAAAATAGGAAGAAAGCAATCCTTTGAATCTTTCCTAACCCGCTTTCTCTTTTTCTTATGCCTTGGGAACCCAGTCTTTAGGAGAAGTAGCTGCTCACTCGTGACAATGGAACTATCCTCAATCTCTTTCCTCTAAAGTTAGGATTTTTTTCTTTCCTTCTCCTTCCAAAAGAAAAGAAAAGATAAAAGGAAAAAAGAAAAGAAGTATAAAAATAACAAAGAATTGGAGAAGAAAAAAAAAATTTCCAACAAAAATTGTAATGGATAGTAAATGTTATTAGTTTATGGGTAGAAAAATAAATGAATAGATAAAAGTAAATTGTGGGTAACTGTGTTAAAAAAACCCCAATATATTTGGCCCTGAGAGACTTACCGTAACAAGAAGAGCGTGAACTCATTCTCAAGCACTTGCAGCGGCTGGCTTTTTTTCTTACGATATTTAGTAAGGCTAGGTTCAATAGAGACAATCCATTTATTCATAGTAGCTGTCCAACGGGAAAACTATTTCAATCAAGCAAGTAAGCCAAGCAAGGAAAATCGCCAATTGATTTGCTGATTCAACTATGGACAAAACACCACGCCCACAGGCTCGGCCGAACCGGGCCGCCCAAGCCGCAAGCGACAAACAAGCAGATTCTCAGACTAAAGAAGTAGTGGCTACCTTTGCTAAAGTCCAGCATCAAGAACAGCCTCAAGCTGGTGGCCCAGCCCAAGAAGCTGCTGCTAAGCCCGTAGAGACTGGAGCCAAGCCTGAAAGGGCGAACCAAGGAACTCAAACTGTGGAGCAGCAACCTGTGATCCATTCGGTTAACCACATGTTCTTTTTACTCGCAAAAATGGTGCCTTTAAAATAAAAATAAGAGCAGGGAAGGAACTATGGCCGGCATAAGCTCACCAATTAGGATGCGTGACTGACGTATCTTTTTTTTTTTTTCAAATGTTATCACAAATTAGTTTGAAATAAATAAAGTAACTTATTTATTATTCGAAAAAATAAACTACTGCGTAGGAGTGAAGCCGTTTGTTTCTCCTTTCCGAAGGCGTTTGTTTGAAAATTTGTAAAATTTGAGTTTTACTTTTGCAAATTAGAGTTTAAAAAGCACCTCAAACAAAGAACTGTAAAATAAATTTTGCCGACTGTTTTCGGATATTTTGAGAATTTGGGGTGTTAGGGACTGTTTCCTACACAATACATAAACATCTGTCATCACCTAAACAGATTAGAAACCAACTGTTAGATTCCGCCAGCCATGGCTACATCTCTGAGCACACCAAAGCTCACTACTACTCTTTCTTCTCCAACTCTCCACACTCTTCTCTACAAACACAAATTCTCTCTTCTTTCACTCTCTAACACAATTAAGCCTCTCCCCTTCAATTTTCTCACCCACTCCCGTAGTACCCCATCATCATTAACCTGTACCCGCCGCCGTTTCACCGCCCCACGCGCCGAGTCCTCCAATGGCGCTGACGCTCCTCGCCACTACGACTTTGACTTATTCACCATCGGTGCTGGTAGCGGTGGTGTTAGGGCTTCTCGTTTTGCGTCTAATTTTGGGGCTTCTGTTGCTGTTTGTGAGCTCCCTTTCTCCACTATTTCTTCTGATTCCACTGGTGGCGTTGGTGGCACGTGAGTTTCTTAGTTTTACCCTTTAAACTTGGTAGCATAAATTTGCTATTTTTGTTTTTGAGCTTACTTTATTATATGGGGTAGTATGACTAGGAAAATTTTAAAAAAATGTCTAATTATAGTGGAGTAGATAACATAGGGTGATTAGGTACTAGCCTGTCGCCCAATTGTGCTTTGAGATAAATGTAATACTATTGTTTTATGATATTGGTGGCAATGTTTCTGAATTTGGCGAACTGAGTGAGTTGTGTGATTCCTAAATGAAGTCAGAGGATTAAGTTGAGTACTACACTTCAAAAATGCAGCCGGCTGTGTGTCATTTCCTCCAAAAGCGGTCCATTTTTGGAGGATTTGACAAGGGTACCACAACCATCTTACAGACGTAGACTCTACAATGGGTTCCAGGATCACTTCATGAATGTGGGCTCACAATCACTTCATGGAAGGTCCTAATAGCACAAGCCGTGCATATTGGAGAGTGAGGTTGTTTTCGGGAAACTAGACTATGATTGACATGAATTTAAGATGATAGTATGTAAAGAAAGGTTGTAAATGCCTGTGATGTGAAGGAGGTTGCCGGTGATGTAAAGGAAGTTGTAAAAAAATGGAACATAAAGAAAAGTTACGAAGGAAATGAAAGGAATTGAACTACTTGAAAGAATATATGTGTTGCACTTGCATGTATGTTGGATGATGCATGACGTCCAATCTGTGCGCAAACGGTCCTATTTATAACTTTGGGGTAAGCCTTTACGGACTTCTTGAAGACTTATAATTAAGTAAATAAAAGTATGCTCTTTAATAATTTAAGCTTTTAGATGAGATAGTCACACACTTAAACTTGGTATCGGAGTAGGCAAGGGTCGTGCTTTCAAGTCGCATCGTCACCCATATCCTTCTTAGGTACTTGGCTCATAAAAACAGAATTAAGCTCGCACGTGATAAGGCATGAGGATCAATATGATTAAGTAACTAAAAGTGCGCTCTATCTAACAATTTAAGCTTTTACATGATATCATTTCAGACTTCCAACTTAAATAACTGGATTGTTCTTTAAAATCTCAGCGTGTTCCAGCTAATATTGTAGTAGTTAGTTGACTACGTTTCACATCAGCTAACCGCCCTCACCTTCAACCGAAGTTTTCTTGCCCCATTCTCTATGGAGAGGCGGTTACTTGATCAAGTCATCACATGGTAACACCATGTATGACTTGATCAGGCAGATTTTTCTTTCTTATCCAATCCTTTGAGATGGATATTGGAATTAGTCCATTTAGGCCAAGTTGTCACGAGCAATACTGAACCTAATGAGTTCCTTTCGGGCTTGTTTCGTATCTAACAGTTCCATCCACAGGGTCATGATCCAAATTAAGCAGAGGAAGTAGAGACCCAAATTATTCTTAGTATCAAATTTTTCGTGTTAACAGATGGAAGAGATCTAAAGGAAAATCAAGAAATTTTCTTTATAGTGGAATTGAGATGATAATATTGTTTGAACTTTGAAGGGTGAATGAGTACCCCATTCCCGAGAAGAATGATGGAGTTCGATAGTCAAATATTTTGGTGTGAAGTTGACATACATGCTTCAGTTTTTAAATGAAATCTACATATTTAGAATTGTGTAAAAGTGCTTTAAGTCAATATATTAAAATATCTAAATAATTTTTTAAAAACATAAGTGAAAGAATTGTTTGATTCCTTAAGTACTACTCCCTCCATTTCATTTTATATGAAGGTATTTGACTAGGTATGTAGTTTAAGATATTAGTTTGAGTTATCTATTACTATTATATTAGTGACATTGTAAAAAAATTATTATAATAATGCTTGAAAAGTTAGTTTAATAGAGAAAACATCATATCAAATTATAAAATTAGAACAATTTTAATATATCTGAATTCTTGATAATTGTGAAAGTTGTACAGAAATAGAATGGTGTCAAGCATTTTGCAACATCCCAAAATGAAAAGAACGCCGTACAAATTAGAATGAAGGGAGTAATAGTTTCATGTAAAGTGTAACAAAACCACTATTGCATCTATTTAATTGAATGATTTTTTCTGTTTCTCTAATAAAGGTGTGTGCTTCGTGGATGCGTACCCAAGAAATTACTCGTGTACGCGTCAAAATATTCTCATGAGTTTGAGGAAAGTTGTGGTTTTGGATGGAACTATGAGGTGGAACCTAAATTTGATTGGAGCACCCTCATTGCCAATAAAAATGCCGAGTTGCAGCGCCTCATGGGTATTTACAAGAATATTCTGAAGAATGCTGGTGTCACTCTGATTGAAGGGCGAGGAAAGGTTGGGAAATGTTACAATTTCATTATCATGCTCCGTAAGGCTTCAAGTTAAAGCATATTTCCTTGTATTTGACTGTACTTTCAGGTTGTGGATCCTCATACAGTGGATGTGGATGGAAAACTCTACTCGGCTAAGAACATACTGATTTCAGTTGGGGGACGCCCATTTATCCCAGACATTCCTGGTAGCGAGTATGCTATAGATTCTGATGCAGCCCTTGATTTGCCAACGAAACCTAGCAAAATTGCCATTGTTGGAGGCGGTTACATTGCACTTGAATTTGCTGGAATCTTCAATGGCTTGAAAAGTGAGGTTCATGTTTTTATAAGACAAAAGAAGGTTTTGAGAGGCTTTGATGAAGAAGTGAGTCGTTTATCCCTGGCATGCACAGGGGTTTTTGTTAAGTAACTTCCTTCTTCACCCAAAATCTTGATGATGCACTCAAATTCTTTGATATATGCAGATTAGGGATTTTGTTGGTGAACAGATGTCATTGAGAGGCATTGAGTTTCATACTGAGGAGTCACCTCAGGCTATTGTCAAGTCAGCAGATGGCTCACTGTCTTTAAAGACTAGCAGAGGAACAGTTGAAGGCTTCTCTCATATCATGTTTGCAACGGGACGAAGACCTAATACAAAGGTTTGATGGGCTTTCCTGTTGCTAGCTTATCTCTGATAGACCTAATAGGGTAAGGTAGTTCATAGCCAAGAGGTTCTTGTTGAATACAAACTTGGACTGAATACTTGTGGAGGAAGAGCACGATGATTTCTCCTCAAAGTCAACCACTTCCCCTCTCCCCAAATCATCAACACTATCACAAATCGGCAACACTATCACACAACCCCAAACTCCCTTGTGCCTGCAAAAGCTTGCTCTTATTGCTTAATGCAGTGAAGTCTCAGATGAGAAAGAGTTCGTTTTTGCACCCTTCTTTTGGGCTCTCCAGCACCCGGCTCTGGGTGGCATGAGATTGCCAAGGGCCAGTCAGGTGTGGGGGCAGGGTTGATTATTTAGTTAGACTAGTGATCCTATGATCGTGATTGTTTTTTCTTCTATTATCATCATGAACTTGATCGTTATTTATTCTTCAATAATACTGGTGATATAATTGCATCATATTATATCAAAGGTTATTGTCATTTCTGTTATTATTGCGATTATCATCTTTGTCATCATTCTTGCAGTTACCATTGTACTTTTAATTGTGGTTCTTTATTTTATATTCATGTATATCAGTTGGTGCTTTGTGTGGAGTGTTCAAACACATGGTTTCTTTTAATGGATATGGTTGGATACTCAAGTTTTAACCACCAGTTGCTTAAGTTACTTTTTGTTTAAACGCATGTCAGAATTTAGGACTAGAAACGGTTGGAGTGAAAATGACAAATGGAGCCATAGAGGTGACTACCTCTCTCCTTTTTTTTTCCTTCCTAATTTGCTTGAACTACTTTTTGAATATGTTCTTGAATGTTAGTTTCATTTCCAAATTGTTTTACAGGTTGATGAGTATTCTCGTACATCAGTCCCATCAATATGGGCTGTTGGAGATGTTACTGATAGAATTAATTTAACTCCAGTTGCTTTGATGGAGGGAGGAGCACTGGCAAAAACTATTTTTGCTGATGAACCCACAAAACCCGATTATAGGTGCCTTTCCTTTTGTCTGAGACTCCATATAATGACTTAAAAGTTTGATAAGAACTGTCAAAGATGCACATTTGTCCAATTATTTTCGACTACAATTGGTATAATACTATAATGTGCTTTAAGATCGGTGGTTCTACCATGTCAAATGCATAAGCTCTTACAGCTGAATTTTAATTGGTTTAAAAAGAAACATCTATAACTTTTATCTGATCTGTGTGTTCTCTTCTCGCAAATAGGAATGTACCAGCTGCAGTATTTTCCCAACCACCTATTGGACAAGTTGGTCTAACGGAAGAACAGGTATAATAGCTAGAGCTTGTGAGTTGACAATTAACTATCATGATTAATGATTTGATTTTGTTTTCCCAGGCCATCACAGAATATGGTGACATTGATGTTTATATGGCAAATTTTAGGCCCTTAAAGGCTACTATTTCTGGTCTTCCAGATCGGGTTTTCATGAAACTTATAGTATGTGCAAAGACAAGCAAAGTTCTGGGCTTGCATATGTGTGGAGATGATGCACCAGAAATTGTACAGGTTGCAATTTCCTCTTAATTCTTTGGTGCATGTTTGAGATTGATTATAGAATATGCGTGTAATGTTTTTTGTCATCATGAAAAAACCAGGGATTTGCGATTGCAGTCAAAGCTGGGTTGACCAAGGCGGACTTTGATGCAACTGTGGGAATTCATCCTACATCAGCAGAGGAGTTTGTCACCATGCGAACCCCGACAAGGAAGGTTCGAAGCAGTCCACCTGAGGTTTGTCATTCACCTGAGATTGCAGTGCATTCATCCTTGGTTATAATATGTGTGAAGAAGCAGCTTTCACTTCTCCGCCTCTCTGTCTCAGTGAAACTAAAGTATTGAAACGAGACAAATTGTATCGACCAGTATGCTAGTAATTAGGACACTACCTTGATTGAGCTGAATATGTTCCTTTGATGAGCCAAATGATCGACCTTTAATCTTTCCTTGTTCTTCTTCTTCCGAATAAGATCGATCTTTACCATTATTACTTCATACTTCGTGGAAACTTAAATAGAATTTTGATGTTTTAATTTTGTCTTATGCTTTTTCCTGCTACTCAGTAGGCTGTGCATTTTGTTAATTTTCCAGGGAAAGGCAGAGCACGATATTAAAGCTGCAGCTGGAGTTTGATGTCCGGGAATAAAGGCTCAATTTGTTGAATGACATAAAATACATGTGGGTAAGAAAGGGTTCCTTCGGCAATGCACCTAAAGTTTCCCTGTAGTTCTTAGGTGCTTCTTGTTCATGCCACTTAGATTGTCACTGTTGGCCATCGTCCTCTTGCTGCTATGCCCCTTGTAATCAAGGTTGGCTGAAATAACTGTCCCCTGTGTCTCACCTTATCCAAAAAACAAAAAAAAATGCCCCGTCTCTCACTTTAAGGAGGAACATGAAGACAACTACATGATCACCGTAGTTAAGTGTTCTATTTTGCTGCCGACTTTCTTAGCTATATTCAATAAACACACTCTCAGTTGTGAAGCCTGAACTGAGATTGCAGTTAGAAATTTTATTTTTGTGATTAATGTCATTTTGGCAAATAAAAAATTTGATAATCATAATTCCAAAGAGAAGTACTTAGATCTCTCAGATAATCATTGCATATGCTGCAATAAACTCTTCTAAAAACATGAACAAAAATCGTGCGTGGAATGTTTTGTCATGGACAATGCAAATTTCATGTCATGGGGCCATATCAGATCCAACACGACACAAATTTACTGGCACTGGTCCTACATAATATGATCTGTCACATTGTGAATAATCAAATAAAATGTGAGACTTAGATTGAGAACTCCTGGATTACGTTGTTCCGTAACCTTAGTAGGTTCACCTATGGATTAAGGGTGAAGCAAACAGACTTGAAGTCTCTAATGACTAACTGGTATACATATGTCGAGCTAGAAAGCTTAAGATATTTGAAGTGGTTGATGGAGGAATTTACTGCCTATGGTAATTTGCCAGTTTGTACTTTGTAGTGTTGCAGCAGGGACAATGGATCAATGATGATAGAGATAACAATGTTCAGAGGGCGCAGTGATCTATTATAATGCATCTAGGTATTCAGTTTTTGGGTTTTCTTTTTCTTTTTCCGTTAAACGTAGGTGATTGGTGGTGTCTAAAATTATTGCATTATTCCTAATTTCTACAACCTTAAGATTTAGACTAGCAACTTGATTGCCCTCTATCAATTTTGACCCAACTTTACTCTGGACTAGTTCAAAAGCTAGGAAGTGTCATTGGGCTGTAGCAAGTATTTGGAATGGATTACTTGGTGTCCTAAAATTTGGATGGCTCATTTTATTTACTATGGGCATCATTATGATGAAAAAATCTGCACCTTTAAACCCTGGGTGTAAAGTTTGTATGGTCTTCCTCAACCAATTCAGATATAGCTTCTTTTCCTTAACTAATATGTTGTCCATACTGAAGTGTCCATCTGTTCATATCGTGCGATCAATACATTTGCAGGTACAACTTTGCAAGAGGTTTTAGACTGATGGGGAGCTTATGGGAACATCAGTTGTGGACTCATAACAAGCAAAAAGCTTTCTCCATGAGTCAGTGATACTTGTCGGAACCAATGCAAACTTCACTGCTTAAAAAGGGCTTGAAAGGTGCTTGTGAGGATGCTATATGTATTCATCCACTTTCTTGCATCTCGTCAACAGTATTGCTTTTGATCAAACCAATAGAGATTGAACAGTTATCTCCATTTTTTTTCTGGGAAGTCCAGTGAGAAGTAATTATTAATACCCGATGATGGTTTTCTCTATTTTATATTTTCCTTTTGGGGTTGGGGGCACAATCAGGTGGTCTTATTATAACATTGCTTATTAGATATTGTTTCTGTGTAACTATAACATTATGTGATATTCTGCAACAATAGCAATTATGCAGATTGCTCATGGCGTATATATACAATAAAGCAGCTATGGGAAATGTTGATCATTGGTCAGCTTACACATCTTTCATTACTTGTCAGGCGTTTGATATAGTAAGGATTTAACTTATATACACAGTTTTCGTGCAAATAATTGTTGCAGTATCAGTGCAATTTAACATGTTATAGTTGGTTATTTATTCTATTTTTTAGGTTATTGTATCAGACTTACTATGAACAGCCTGTCTGGGACCGGTAACTGAATGATGACTTCGCAGGTTTAAGTTTGGAAACTATACTATTGTCATGTCAGAAATCTAACTCAACATCGTTAATTCGACGCAAAATGATTTGCATGGAACAGTGATATATTTCTCATTTGCAACATATCACCATGTATCTGCAGTGATCTTTCTAGGACACATCTTTATATCAATTTGAGGAATTTTTGGTCAATATTGTCCCTTATTTTTGAGGTTAGGTCTGTTTTGATCTTTCAAATATAACCCCGGAGCATATTTAATTCCTTGAGTATGCTAAAATGAAGCATCTTTAGTCTAACTGGCAGAATGTATTTAAAAACTAACGGTGTTAATCAACTCTGATTCATGAAACAAATCTTCAGCTCTGAATCAAAACGTTTTCTCTTTTTATTGGATAACACAACTTATCCCTTTAATTCCTTATTTTAGATGATGTCTGGTAAAATTTTGACCTTGAAACTGTATAATATTTGCATGTTATTTTGTACATATATACACTTTGTACGTTAATATATAAAAGTTATACAAATTTTGTATACTTTTTCGGCTACCAGACACGGGCGGATTTAGGGGGGCGCAAGGGTGTTCACTCGAACATCCTTTGCCGAAAAATTACACTGTATATATAAAGCAAAATCTGTTTTTTACCTCTATATATTAAGTTTTGAACACCCTTAACACAATCCCAAAGTATTAGTTTAGTGGTCAAGGGTGTTCAAAATCTACATAAGGTCATGGATTAAAAAAAAAAAAATTGAACCCCCTTCGTGAAGATCACGGCTCCGCCACTGCTACCAGATGTAAACAGTTTCTGACGCGAGCTAAAAGTGAGAATACAATCTCGTTATTCGTTTGCTTCAATAATATGCCTAGAAGTGATCCTGGCAGTTCTATTTTTTTTTCTTTTCAAATTTTAACTTTTCTTTTTGGAAAAATCAACTAAAATTTTTAAAAGTAAAAGTTGTAGCGTTAAAGTCTTAAATTTATCAACTCTATACTATTAGTGAGTGTCGGTTTATAAAATATTTTTCATAAGTAAATTAAAAAGACGGTGGGTGCTGAAACCAATCCCATAATTGATTTTGGACAGAATATGCTCTGAGTTATATTTGAGGGACCAAAATAGACTTATCGTCAAAGATAAGGGACTAAAGATGCTCTATTTTAGTATATTTAAGGGAATAAATATATTCAGAGTTATATTTGAGGGACCAAAATATAAGGGATAATATTGGTCAAAAACTCTCCTAATGGAATAATTGAAGAAGCTTGTGAAGGTCAATGAATTCCAGAGACAGGTTTTTCATTTTTATTGTACATAATATGAAATACAACAAAAGGTATTTACGTCATTTTTATGAGGTAGTTAAGTGTGTCAATTAATCGAGATAGGTACAAGAAAGTTGTTAAGATGTGATAAATACTACTGATAGATAAGAATTATATTATGTGCCTTAATATGAACATGTGGAAATGACGGATTGTCACGTAAAAAACAACAAACGATATGAGCATAATTAGATCTGCTAGCCAGTAGACACATAATAAACAATTAGATCTGCTGCGTAATTTTGTCACAATATTAGTGAAACTCAACATCATTAATGTAAAATTAGAACTCATGAAGCACCGAGTTTAGATATATGTAATGATGTTGTCATTTAACACATGAATTATGATGAATCGATGTGGTCCCAGTAGCAATATAGACAATAGTTTTAACGATTTCTATAGCCATGAATAACGATTTCTATAGCCATGAATTTTTTATATATATATATATGCTTTATGTTGAATCATTTTTGAATTTAAAATTTTCATATTTTGAATCAGACAATTTTTTTTAGCTCTGCCCTATTGATAGGAAGTGGTCCTGCAAGACGTAAACAATGTAACGACCAAAACCATGTCCGTCCATTCCTTTTGCGTCAGTCATTAATGCTTTGGGTAAGCCTTTAAGCAAGGGCGAATTTGTTGCTAGGAGATCTCCTTTTGTACATGGTCTATACATTAAATTTTGATTTAGTCAAGTTCATATGAAGTTCTAGTTAAAAACTGGAACGAGTTTGATTTGTTTTTTCTTTTATTTTTCAATTCTCAATTTTGAATTCGTGTAATGAATTTTGAGGTGTTTTATTTTAATAGCCAAGTTTTATTTATTTTTCATAATTTTACAAGTGGGGATATGATGCTACTGTTAGTATACTGTATTTGTAAAATAATTCTGGAAATATAAATGAATATAAAGAAATGAACATAAACAGAAATGACAAAAAACCAATTCGAGCCCACTAAATTTACAGTGTTTCCTTAAGGAATTTAATCACCTTCCAGTACCCAAGGTTATGGATTATTTCCTCTCACGATAGAACGAATTACACACTGGTGTAGTGGTACTTCAAACCCCAGTGTTTCAGCGACCACAAAGTTCAGTTGCAAACCACACTTACTTTTGCTTTGTTTGATGCTAAAATTATGCAGAAGGAGAGAAAACTCAAAAAATCGTAGTTAAATTCTGAGCAGAATAGTGTTGTATTTATAGCCAAAGTTGGGCTGAAATCTGAAGAGGTGCAACTTTTCAGAATGGCTGTTTATGCAAAACGACCACAACATAAATGCCATTACATAAATAGCCATTTACCCAACAATAAAGAGGAAAAATTGAAGAGGGTAGTTACTTTTCTATTACCAAAATAGAAAAACGGATTGGATTTAATATTAATATTCTGTTATTAAAACAAATATTTAATAATATTTCTGTTAATATTTTACTATCAACAAATAAATTTGGTCCAAGAAGTTAATAAATCAATGATCATTTGACCAAATTCGAAGCCGAAGCCGATTCGAGCGAGCAATGACGACGACGACGCGAGACTTGCTTTCTTCTCAACTCTTTAAGAGCTAGAAGAAGAGCAATTGCTTATATACCCATAAAAAACTCTTCCTCTTTCAATATGGGACAATGCCCATTTACCAAGGGGGGAAACTTAAAATTTCACTCAAAAATTTCATTTCATATTCACCCTCTTTTAAGTATTTAATATATTAATTAAATACATTAAAAAACCCAACAACCCCCCACATGAATGAGGAATGGCTAGATCACGGAAGTATGCATGAAAAACTGTGTGATTCGCAAGTAAGGATTAATTGCATCTGAATAAGTAGGTTTCCCTTTGAACTTTTCGTAGTGAACTTATGTCGGATATACATCAAATCGGTAGATTTGATATCTTTGAACCGTCAAACTTTGGTGTATACCTAGATAATCACACGTCACACAACCAACCATTAACCGTCTTTGGTTCTCATTGTTGTGTTCGTTTCAGCCACGAACACCGCCTGGTTTCATATGTGCGTAGAGAACTAGCCTTACAAATCCTTGAAGCGGCTAACACTTCACATTTACATAGGTGATTCCTAAACGTGTCATCCCGTAGATACACTATTTGATATACCCCGTATCAAATTTAGGAATCATTAAAATGCCTTAATGCTTTATCCTTGGTACTGAACATTGTCTTATACGAGAATGGACCAAAAGCTTATTTGACAATGTTGAACCGTCATTAATGACTTTGTGTGATCTCCTTGAACCTAGATCTTGGGTTCTCCAATCTTCTAGGTAGAGTTACCGCTACTATGACTTGTTCTCGGCCACAGTCCCATTTCCCTTGATGATTTCTCAACTACCTCTCTAGTTAGCCTTTTTTAAGTGGATCTGACACATTATTACTTGACTTTACATAGTCAATCGTGATAATTCCTCTAGAGAGTAATTATCTAACGGTTTTACGTCTTCGTCGTATATGACGAGATTTACCGTTTTACATAACGCTCCGAGCCCTTCCAATTGCTGCTTGACTATCACAATGTATGCATATTGGTGCCAAGGGTTTGGGCCAAAATGGAATATCTTCCAAAAAATTTCGGAGCCATTCATCTTCTTCACCGGCTTTATTCAAGGCTATGAACTCAGCCTCCATTGTAGAGCGGGCAATACAAGTTTGTTTGGACGACTTCCAAGATACCGTTCCTCCACCCTCCACCTATAGTGAATACATATCCACTTGTGGACTTGGAATCAGTTGATCTGGTGATCCAATTTGCATCACAATATCCCTCAATGACCGCATGATATTTATTGTAGTGCAAAGCAAAGTCCTGGGTATGTACTAAGTACCCCAAAACTCGTTTCTTGGCCATCCAATGAGATTGACCCGGATTGAATTTAATAGTAATATTTAATATTAATATTATGTTATTAAAACAAATATTTAATAATATTTCTGTTAATATTTTACTATCAACAAATAACTTTGGTCCAAAATGTTAATCAATCAATCATTTGATTGAAGCCAAAGCCGAGCCGAGCGAGCGACGCGATGGCGCGAGGCTTGCTTTCTTCTCAACTTTTTAAGAGCTAGAAGAAGAGCAATTGCTTATATACCCATAAAAAACTTCTTCCTCTTCCAATATGAGACAATGCCCATTTACCAAGGGAGAAACTTAAAATTTCACTCAAAAATTTCATTTCCCTCCATTTCTCATTCACCCTCTTTTAAGTATTTAATATATTAATTAAATACATTAAAAAAACCCAACAGCTACTATATACATTTATGTTGAGCATAAAATAAGTGAATGAGTGTGAAAAGATTTTGTTTAATATTATGTCAAAGTGTTTCGTAATTGACTATAGTTAAGTAATAAAGTTTAAGTAACAACATAGCACATATTATGTACTTTATTAATTTAATATTAACATCGGGTGACATATATGTGAAAGGAAGTAGCTTAATTTCAACCAAAATTATATTTTGGAGGTTCTCTTGAAATGTGGAAACCAAAATCAAAATAATAGCTTCACACGTATCAAAGTTAATTAAAAAAAAAGAAAATCGAAGATCATTAATTGGAAGCTTCTTGAGAATTCATTGTAGGTCAACTTTCAAAGCTCGTAGGTGTAGAATATTATTCAAGATTATATATAATGGCCCATGTGAAACATGCTCACCTCATTTTTCTACACATCATATCAACAAAATAATTGTTTTTTTAATAATTCGGTGGACCTTATTATATCAACCTTCATCTTTCTCTTGAATGATGAAATGTGAAGAATATATATCATTATATTACCCCTCACCCTTATCATTGATCTCAACTATCCTGTTCCATCTTCCAATAAAGAAAAAGCTTTAATTAACATTTCAATGGCTTCTCTTAGTAACTCAATTCTTACATTCCAAACAAGTACACCCCATCAGCACGAAGGTACTAGTTTTAGACAAGATTCATTGCTTTATTCTTCTTTTTTTCCTAGCCAAAAGTTTCCAAATATAGTCAAATTGTCAACAAGAACACCCTCCTTGTCTTCTAAAACTGGCCAATCTCTTACATCTATCATGAATGAGCTCGAAAAGGAAAGTGAAAGTACTAGTACTACGAAAATTAAGATTCAAGAACCAGAAGTAGGAAATCATTGGCTAGAAATTCTTGGCAAAGATGATTGGGTAGGCATGCTTGATCCACTAGACCCACTTTTACGAAATGAATTGATTCGATATGGAGAAATGGCTCAAGCTTGTTACGATGCTTTTGATTTTGATCCATATTCTAAGTACTGTGGGAGCTGTAAATTTCCACGGCACAACTTTTTTGATGGTCTAGACATGGCCAACTACGGCTACGATATCACACGTTATCTATATGCAACTTCAAATATTAACTTGCCAAATTTCTTCAAACAATCTCGTTGGCCTAAGGTATTGTGTGCCATCATTTCATCTAAATTTTTTGAATATGAATATATTTTTAATTATATTAGTATGTTTCAACAGGTATGGAGTAAAAACGCAAATTGGATTGGTTATGTTGCTGTTTCGAATGACGAAACCTCGAAACGTTTAGGCCGCCGTGACATATCAATTGCATGGAGAGGGACTGTGACTCGTTTGGAGTGGATTGCTGATTTAATGGACTTTCTCCGTCCGATTTCTTCAGACAAAATACCTTGCCCTGACCCTAATGTCAAGGTCGAATCTGGGTTTCTTGATCTCTACACTGATAAAGACGAGAATTGCAGGTAACATCCATAATTTAAATTTGATATAGGTTCAACATACATTTAATAGTTCATATATAACTATTTATTTTTATATGTCAACAACAACAACAACCCAGTATAATCCCACTTAGTGGGGTCTGGGAAGTGTAGCGTGTACGCAGATCTTATCCCTATCCTGGGTAGAGAGGCTGTTTCCAAATAGACCTCCGACATCCTTCCCTCCAAGAACTTCCCACGTTGCTCTGGGGGAGACTCGAACTCACAACCTCTTGGTTGGAAGCGGGGTTGCTTCCTCTTGTCGATTATATCTTAAAAACGTTGGTATAGTTAAACTCATCGATTATATGCTACGTACTATGTAGGTACTGCAAGTTCTCAGCAAGAGAACAGATACTAACGGAGGTGAAAAGATTAATAGAAAAGTACCCAAATGAGGAAATGAGCATAACAGTGAGTGGACACAGTTTAGGCAGTGCTTTGGCAATATTGAGTGCGTATGATATTGTGGAAACGGGTTTAAATGTAAGGGCAAATACTAGGGCTGTGCCTATTGGTGTATTTTCTTTTGCAGGGCCAAGAGTGGGAAATACAAGGTTTAAAGAAAGACTTGAAATGTTGGGTGTCAAAGTTTTGAGAGTTGTGAATGTTCATGACATTGTTCCAAAGTCACCTGGGTTAGTGTTTAATGAGCATTCTCCATCTATGGTTATGAAGATTTGTGAAGGGTTGCCATGGAGTTATTCGCATGTTGGAGTAGAATTGGCTTTAGATCACAAGAATTCGCCTTTCTTGAAACCAACTAATGATCTTGTTTGTGCTCATAATTTGGAGGCTCATTTGCACTTGCTTGACGGGTTAGTCTTTTCTTCTTTTTAAAATTTTTTTTTTGCACATATATAATTGACAATCCAAGAATTTGAATACATTTCTCTTGCAAATTTTAGTGAATTAAGGGCATTAGTACGAGCAAAAATGATTGGAAAGTCTATTGTTTTGGAATGGTATATAAAACAATTGATAATTCCAAGAGTGAGTCCAAAGTTTTGGACAAATAAAAAAATCCAAAATTACCTACTCCATTATTAACTAATCTGACATATAAGAACTTCCCACCATCAATCAATAAAAAATAAGATCACGTCTGAAAGGCATAGCTAGCTAGAATGAGATTTCTGGTACGAATTATTAATAACAGAATTGTTTAATTGGCATAATTATCCATCACAGATATCTCAATCAACATTATATAGTAAAGGTAGTTTTATGTAGACAGGTGGGAAATTGTTGTCATTTTACAGTTCAGCATATTTATTGATTGAGATTTGAAGTGCTCGGGCACCCACACATTTTTTTATCAATTGGGAAATATGAGTCATCACTCCTTTAAAATTGTTTAATTGGCATAATTATCTTGTTTTGCACTTGTAGACAGCTCGTACTGATCACATGAATCCACACTGTGTGATTAATAAAAATTTTAAAAGAAAAAAGTCCTTAATTCCCCTCATAGTAATTAAAATATTTTAACTTCTATATACTAATAATTTAATTATCTTTTTATATGTGGACAGATATCATGGGAAAGGAAGAAGGTTTGTGCTAGCAAAAGGAAGGGATATAGCATTAGTAAACAAAGCATGTGATTTCTTAAAAGATCATTACTGTGTTCCACCAAATTGGAGGCAAGATGAGAACAAAGGGATGATTAGAGACAAAGATGGCCGTTGGATTCAACCTGAACGTCCCAGAATACTTGATGATCATCCTCCTGATATTCATTATCACCTTAAACATTTGGGCCTTTCATCTTCTTGATAATATTGGATTTCCAAGTATATGCAAAATATACAATGTGAATATGTGATGTACCACCATGAGCAGAGGCTGAGCTAGAGTTTAATTATCGATTTGTCAGAACTAAGTATTTTTTATTTATTTGTATTTAGAAATTAACTATATATATATATATATATATATATAAATAAAAATTATCCCGAACACAATAATTAAGCTATCTTTTTTAGATTTTAATTAGAATCCATAAGTTTAAACAATGAATCTGCCTCTAGTCATGAGCTACCCGCACAGAAGATATTTTATGCTGTTGATCAATCAAAAACTCTAAATTTCAACGTAATGTTATGTTAATGATAACGTTTAGTGATTAAACAAATGTCTCTATTCAAAGTTAAAAAGAGAAGCGAAAAAAAAGGATTCATTAATGTCACACCTCCTTTTGGCGCTACCCGCGAGTAGCAAGGGAGTTTTTCTAATTAAAGGACAATCGAAACGGGATTATTATTAAAGAATCAGAGTCGCCACTTGGGAGATTTATGGTGTCCCAAGTCACCGGTTTAATCCCGAATCGAGGAAAATATTGACTCTGTTTAACAGTCC
>MU773442.1:0-13024 GCA_026770625.1 Nicotiana glauca
GTGTACTTCAAGGTTTGCTCGTAGATAAGTCCACTAGGCTTTCTCTTCTTGACTCGAAAGGATGGTAGCTGACATCTATCAATGTTCAAGAAACCTCTAATTTGTCTTGGTAAGCTATTAAAGTGAGTGTATATGTGTACTTCATCAGTGGTGTGACTTACAGAGACCAATCTATCAGCAACTTTATTGGCTTCTCTAAAACAATGTCTAGTTTGGACACCATGATCTTCCACAATTTTCTTAATATTACTCACCAAACTGTTTCGTTGATGCAATTTTGAAGGAGCATTGAGTCAGTCTCTCCAATAACTAGATTGTACCCCATCCTTGTGCACCATTCTGGTCCAAACAGAAATGAGGAAGCTTCAGCACTATTACTGGTACCTGTCCCAATGGCATAGTGAAAGCCATAATAAATCAGCCAAGTGCATCTCTTACAACTCCTCCTCCTCCTCCACATGTACCATGAATGCACGATCCATCAGTATTAAGTTTCATATATAGGGGTGGAGGCTTGCTCCAATTTACCAGAATAGTTGATCTTTCTGAAAATCGGTGCTCTAGTAGTTTGCACAAGTTGTCCCAATTTAATTTTTCTAAAGCATGATTTAACAAGGCTGCTAATGTTGAAAGTAATAAATGATATGGATCTATTGAGTGCTGGATTTTCTGATTCATACTTCATCTTGATCTCCACAGCTCCCATAGAATAATTGGAGGCATAATTTTAGTGATATAAAAGGTGATGGAGTTGTTGGTTCTGAAATTCCAACAATTGAACAACAAAGTTCTGAGGGATGTATTTTTGTATGGGATATCAATCCTTCCTGCAAAGAAGCCCCATATGAATACCAAGTTTTGAAACATTATCAGTTGGGATTCTGCCATGGGATGCTTTCCATGTAAGAAAGGCCATCTTATATGGAACATCATTATGCCATATTCTTTTATCAAATTGGGATATATGTCTTTTTTGTCTAAAAAGGTTCCATGCAAAAACAATAGAAAATTTTCCATTCGCTGAGCAAGTCTAGATTGGTGTATCACGTGCTTGCTGGGAAACATTCAATGTAGTATTGAATACCATCTCTTTGATAAAATTGGGAGGGTGAGGTATGAGTTTGGGCCAGTCCCATTGTCTATCTCTATACACCTCATAAACTTGAATATTTTGCTGAACCATCACACCTTCCACTTTGCTGCATAAAGGGCCTTGTTTAGTCCAATTACCAAACCAAAAATTAACATCACCTCTTCCTACCTTCCACCAGATATGTTCTTCCACTTTATGCCTCACCTCAGACATGGCTTTCCAACAATGTGATTGACCAGGTCTCCATTGGACATTGGTAGGGTGCACATTTGTGCAACATTTGGCCTTTAAAAATTGAGACCAAAGTGAATTGGTGGTTCTAAATTTCCACCATTGCTTAGCATTGAAGGCTTTGCAAGTGTCCTCCAGGCTTCTGAACATAGAGCCTCCTTCTTCCTATGGATAACAAAGATTCTTCCAGGAAACCAGTGGTGTTTATCACCAGTTACATTACCTGACCAGAAAAATCTAGCTATATATTTTTGAATTTGCTCAAGAGTCCCCTTCGGAGGGTGAACAACTGCTAAAGTGTAAATATTAATAGCTTGTAGTACATGCCTTATGAGGACTGCTCTTCCACCGGCAGATAAAAACTTCAAATGCCACTCTTTGACTTTATTGATAACCTTACTCACCATTGTAGAGAAAAAACAAAGCTTCTTTCTTCCCGAGTAGATCATGCAACCAAGGTATTTCATAGGTAACCTTTCAAATCTCATCCCCAATATTCTACCTACCCTTGTGATAGATCTTTGAGTAACATCGGGGGCCATAGTGTAGCTACTTTTGCTCCTGTTAATCAATTGACCAGAGACTCTTTCATATGTTGCAAGAGTGTTAAGGATCTGGTGTAGAGAGGCTTTGTTCCTACTACTAAAAATGATTGTGTCATCAGCAAATGCAAGGTGATTAATGATAGGACCATGTCTGTTCATTGAGAAATTCTTGTAATTTTTGTTTTCTTGTATAACATTAGGCATTTTAGACAATAATTCAACACCAAGGACAAAGAGAGAGGGTGAAATAGGGTCTCCTTGCCTTAAGCCCCTTCCAGACTTGAAGAAACCATGTCTGCTACCATTCACAATAAGTGTGTACCAATTATTCGAAATATATCTATGGATGAGATCAATCCAACTTTTTGCAAAACCTAATTTCCTCAGCATAAAACACAAAAAAGCCCAAGATACTTTGTCATAATCTTTAGTCATGTCCAATTTGATAACCACATTACCACCCCTCATAGGTTTGCCAATGTGATGAACAATCTCTTGGGTAAGTAGGATATTCTCATTAATAGCCTTTCCCTTTACAAAACCACTTTGGTTTTGGCTAATGATTCTTGGCAGGACCTTTGCTAATCTAGCATTAATAACTTTTGCAATAATTTTGCTAGATACATTAAACAAGCTTATAGGTCTAATGTCAGAGAAATCTTGAGGAGAATCTACTTTAGGAAGCATAACAACAAGTGTGTATAAAGAACTTAGGCAATATAACACCTTGGAAAAAGGCCACTACAACTTTATGAATATCCTCAGCAATGATAGTCCATGCAGTTTGGTAGAACTTTCCACTCAGGCCATCTGGTCCAGGAGCACTATCAGGATCTATAGAAAATACACCATCTTTAATCTCCTGGAGAGTAGGGATGACATTCAGGAAGACGTTCTCCTCATCAGTGATTACTCTGTTTATCACATTCAGAATTGAGCTGTCTTCAATAGTGTTTTCAACACTAAAAATATGTTCAAAGTATTTCACCGCACTGTCTGCAATCTCAGTAGTTCCTTCAACCCAATTCCCATTCTCATCTTTGTTCTTTAGTATGGAGAGCCTTTTTCGCCTATCTTTAATAACCCCATGGAAAAATGCAGTGTTGGTATCGCCTTCTTCAAGCCATTTCACTCTAGCATTTTGCCTCAAAACATTGTCTTGAAGCTTTAGAAATCTAGTATACTCAACTCTAGCTTTAGAGAGGTTCAATCTAGATTGTTGTTGGCAATAGCATTAAAGGTTCCTAATAAGGATTTCTAGCTTCTTAGGTTCTTCATAGATGTCCCCAAAAGCCACCCTTGACCAGGAGCTAAGAGATTTATACACACTCTTTATTTTCTGGTGTAGGGAATATAAGGGGCAGTGAAAAGAAACATTAGACCATGCTTCCTGGACGACTTGCAAATAATCTTCATGTTCAACCCAAATGTTAAGAAACTTAAAGTATCTTATATGATCAAACATTGTCTGGCTTACAAGTGATAAGGAGCGGTGCATGGTTTGAGCATGACCTAGATAAGTGAGTGATTACAGCGCCATTGTATTGATCAAACCATTCTGCATTATAGACTAGTCTGTCTAGTCTTTTCCAAATGGTATTCGGAGGGTCCCTATTGTCACTCCAGGTAAAAGTTGAGCCAAGAAATCCTCCATCTTGTAGATCACAATCATATAGACATGAGATGAAGTCAATACTCTCTTCAATTTTGAACGGTCTCCTTCCAATTTTTTCTTCTGGTTCAGAGATGATATTGAAATCACCCACTACGCCCCATAGTCCCCTAATTCTGTCAGCAGTAGCTCTCAGTTCATCCCACAAGATCATTCTCAATTGTTCATCATATTTGGCATAGACAACCGATAAATAAAAGTCCACTGGTCCCGGATTCTGAGTGATGTGCACAAGTATTCCTTGTTCTCTATCTTCCAAGATGTCCATATTATAGTCAGAGGACCAGAATATCCATATCTTCTTTGAGCAGTTATGGAAGCAAGACTGGCATCCCAGTTTTCTTTTGAAACTATCAATCTTCTTGGCCCTTACCATAGGTTCTTGAATGAACATGTAAGGAAATCTGTATTGTTGCTTGAGTAGTTTGAGTCTTTTTGTAGCACCCTGGGACCTTATGCCCCTAATATTCCATGAGATTGTATTAATCATGGGAAACATTAGAGTTAGAGCCTTTTTGCCCTTTGTTGTTGTTGTTGTTGATGATGTTGTTGTTGCTTTCCTTACCTAAAGGGAATTATCCACTTCTTTTTCTATGAAATTGTATTGCCTTCGTGGAGACAGATTGTTAAAGAAGATAACATTTTGTTGCAATTCTATAGGGGTGTCAGCCAGAACTTCACAGTTTAGAGAGTTTGACGATCCTCTAACTTGTTCATCATCAGACTTGCTGGATTCAAAGTCTCCCGGCTCGCTCTCATTACTATATCATTCTCACAATCTTTGGTAGATGCGTCTTCCTTCTTCCACTTCTTTATGGATGTCAAGTATACTGTTTTCCCCCAAGTTCATTAAGTCTTGCTCCTCTATGGTTTCCTTCTCTTTAGCTCTTCTTCCAGCCATTGATGCAGCTAAATTAGGATCTAGACCAAAAAAAGTACTATCCCCTGTGTAATTCTTCTCCTCTCTATTCCTTTCACTCTGTAGAGTCACATCGGTGGGGATTATGGCTCTTGACTAGAATTTTCCCTTAGCTTTGTTGACCTTCTTGTTAGCTTCCGGAAGTTCATTCTCTTTCAACTGTACTAGTGAATTGTTTAGTATCTCACTTTCATCTTCAACATCTGGGAATACACTTTTTTTTCCTTTGCTGATCTTTGTCATGCTTGATTTGATCGTTGTGAGACTTGGTTTTCTTGCTCTCTTCTCTTTTGTCTCTTTGTCCAGCCTAGTATGTTTTTGTGTCATAGTTGCATGATTAGGGAAAATTTGTTGTGGAGGTGTAGTGTATTGGGCTAATATATCCATATTTTCCTTATTTCCTATGATATAGTGAGTAACTATTACTGCATTTTGCCCTTCCTTGGCTTTGTAACTCTTTTGCTGGTTTTTATTGCTATTGTTGCTTCCTTGTTCATCATCCCTAGTATTAATATTAATGTTATTTTTGTTATTGCCCTTCCCACTTTTACTCATCACAGTGTGCCAATCATCTCCATTACCTGGTTGTTCCATTGTACCTCCAGTTGCTACTGTTTGCCCATTGTTGTTTGTTACATTCCTTGTTGCACTATTGATATTGTCTATCTCCCTTGAAGTATTCCCCAGAGTCTTTTTTCTGTTGATTGTAGTTTCCACCCTTTGAAGACTCAAAAATAGAGGATTTTTCATTTCTCAATTCAGGATGTAGCTTTCTGCATTTTTCCTCATGGTGCCCTCGAATCTTACAGTGGGAACAGAAAGCTTGGATTGTTTCATACTCTATCTTTTGGGTAATGATTTCCATGTTTCCTTTCTCATTTATGATTTCCACCAACACTTCAGATAGTATGGGCTTGGTAAGGTCGATCTCCACGCGCACCTTTGCCGTAGTTGGTCTGCTTTTGGAGATTGTGGCTTTGTCCATTAATAGAGGAATACCGATAGGTTCAACAATTTGGCATAGAACATCCCATTCATAATAATGCCACGGAAGATCCGGTAGATTAATCCAAACAGGGGCAAGATTTGTTTCAACTTCTGGCTTGAATTTAGAAGATCCCAACTTTGTTGGCCATGTATATGCTGAAACAGTGCCGGCTCATGGGGGAGGCGACTAAAGCAATTGCTTTAGGCCTCCCCAAATTGAAGGCCTCAATTTTCTTTAGCAGGTAATATTGTGTTATTATAAAATTATTATAAAAAAGATACCAGATTTTTTTCTTTTTGGAGTGTAATAGAGGTTATTTAGACAAATTTTTGAATTTCATAATAAGCATGCAATATGGCAAAATAACATGAGTTTGATGACAACATTGATAAAAAAATATAAAATAAAGTATTTTGTAATATTTTTGACGGAGATTATTTCTTATAAAGAGTAGATGAAGTCATTTTTTCAAGTTCTATTACATTTAAATTATTTTAAATGTATAAAATTATTTAACATCTACCAGAATTAAATCATCAGATGATTGAAACTTACAAAAATGTTATCCTTAACTGCGGATGTTTTTCATAAGAAAAATTTAAAGCTTTGTAAGTAGAGTTACTAGATGTTTTAGATGGTGGGGAGCTAGTAGATAATTAACCAAAATACGTACAAGATGATTCATAAACCATTATTAAAAAAAATAAAATAAAAATTAATATAAACTTTTTTACTAAAATTCAGTGCCTCTTTTTAATTTTTGGCTTTAGGCTACAAATATTTTTGAGCCGCCTCTCTTCTGAAATTGCTATGAAGTTTTATGTTACCACCGTGTTCACTTATTATACCACATAGTTTCTCTTATTTTCAGGTTATTAATTTTATTTTTTATGGACGATTGATTATTAAATTAATAATGTTCAATAGATGACTCGATTGTTCAATTTTCTTTTCATGTCAATGGCGGAGCTAGGCGAAGAGAAGGAGATTCAATATTTCCTTCATTGAATAATTATAATGCACAAATATGGGTAAAAATTCCTAAGCTTTATTGTGATGACCCAAATTTAAAACTCAATTTTGCGCTCTCAAGCCCTAAAAATCTCATTTTATCCTCCTCGACTTGCGTGCACACTCCGAACGTATTTTCGAAAAGCTTTCATATTGAAAGTTGATAAAAATAAGAATTTTTGGCTTAAAAGTAGATTTTAGTTGACTTCGGTCAATGTTTTAAGTAAACAGACCCGGACCCGTATTTTGACGGTCTCGGTGGATCCGTATTGAAATATAGGACCTGGGTGTATGCTTGGAATTGAATTTCGAGGTCCCTAGTTTGAGTTACGAATTTTTATTGAAAATTAAAAGTTTGAAAATCTAATGTTTCTAAGAATTGATTGGTGTTTGGCATTGTTGGCGCCGGGTCCGTATTTTGGTTTCGGAGCCCGTTACAGGTCCAAAATAATATTTATAACTTATCTGTGGAATTTGGTGAAAAACAGAGTTGGTTTAACGTGATTCGGACGTCTTGAGAATATAGAAATTCTAAAGCTTTCTTGAAAATTTCATTCGATATGGTGCTAAATTCGTAGTTTTAGGAGTTATTTTGGCGATTTGATCATGCGAGGAAGTTCATATGATATTTTTAGACTTGTGTGTACTTTTGGTTTAGAGCCCCAAGAGCTCGGGTGACTTTCAGATAGGCTAGGAGTGAGTTTGGCTTGGTGAAGCTGCTGGTGCATCAGAGTTTAGTTGCATGCCTTATGCGAGGTCGATCATCACATTTGCAATCACTGTTGGGTTTGCATTTGCGAATAGTGGTTGGGAAGGCCAGGGTTCGCATTTGCGAACCAAAATTCACATTTGCGAACCAAACTTCACATTTGCGAAGTAGGTATTGGGTAGGCATTGATCGCAAATGCGATCACTTGGTCGCATTTGCGAAGGCAGTAGAAGTGTGAAGGGTCTCGCATTTGCGATGACTCCTTCGCATTTGCAAAGCTCAGGTCGTAAATGCAACATTGGGAGCATTGTAAAAATGACTTGGACGGGATTTTTCTCCCATTCTTCAAATTTTCAAAACCAAAAACACAAGAGGCGATTTTTCAAAGACCAATTCTCCCCCCAAATCATATGTAAGTGATTCTAAACTTGTTTCTTTCAATCTTTCACTTCATTTTACATAATTTCAACCTAGAATCTAAGATTTTCATGGTGGAATTGAGATTTTTTGGGCAGAAACTAGGGATTCGAAAGTTGGGAATTTAGACCTCAAATTGATGTCGGATTCCAAAACCAATTATATATATGGGCTCGGGGGTGAGTGGGTAATCGGATTTTTGTCTGAATTTCAGGTTTGGACTAAGCGGGCATGGGTGTTGACTTTTGTTGACTTATTAAACATGGACTAAATTGAATTCTTTACAACCGTGAGTAGTTTCTAAGGCTTAAGTTGAATCGTTTGATTGGTAATTTGCTAGAATTTATTGGTCTGGAGGCTTGCATGAAGGGAAAAGTTGTGATTGACCTTTGGTGAAATTGATGGTGCATCAGTTTTTGGTTGTAGGCCTCAGACCTCACAAATGAGAGGTCAATCATCGCATTTGCGACCCCTGTTGCATTCGCATTTGCGATCCACTCACCGTATTTGCGAAGAGTGGCTGGGAAGGCCAGGGTTTGCATTTGTAAAATAAACTTCGCATTTGCGAAGTGCGTGCTGGGTAGGCATTGATCACAAATGCTATCACTTGGTCGAATTTGCGAAGGCAGCATAAATGTGAAGGGTCTTGCATTTGCGATGACTCTTTCACATTTGGGAAGCTCAGGTCGCAAATTTGACATCTGCAGCTGTGTAAAAGTAACTTGATGGGATTTTTCTCCCATTCTTCAAATTTTCAAAACATAAAACACAAGAGGCGATTTTTTAAAGACCATTTCTTCCCCAAATCATAGGTAAGTGATTCTAAAATAGTTCTTTCAATCTTTCACTTCATTTTACAAGATTTCAACCTAGAATCTAGGATTTTTAGGGTGAAATTGGGGATTTTGGGTAGAAACTAGGAATTTCAAAATTTGGGAATTTAGACTTCAAACTGATGTCAGATTCCAAAACCAATTATATATCGTTGCTTGGGGGTGAATAGGTAATCGAGTTTTTGCCCGAATTCCGGATTTGGACCAAGTGAGTTCGGGTGATGACTTCTGTTGACTTATTAAAAATGGCTTAAATTGAATTCTTTGCAATCGTGGGTAGTTCCTAAGGCTTAAATTGAATCGTTTGGTTGGTAATTTGCTAGATTCTATTGGTCTGGAGGCTTGTGTGAAGGAAAAAGTTGTGATAGAGTTTTGGGTTTGGCCGTTGAAGCAAGGTAAGTGTCGTGGTTAATCTTGGCTTGAGGGATTAGGTATTATTTGCCTATTTGCTACGTGTTTGGATATTGAGTACAATGTATAAGTGAGATAACAAATACCTATGCGTTGTTGTCGAGTCATAGCATGCGAGTGAGATTTATTCTAGTAAATAGTTGTATTCTTTGATCATATTATTCATGCTTAGACTAGCTATTCATATGTTGAGCAAATCTTATCATGTTTTACGTAATTTAATATTGACTCAAAGCTGAGGTTGGTATTGTGGAACTAAATGTTGAAGTAAGACTTGTTCTTGATATTTCTATCTCCCTGTTGTTATGGATCAGTATTTTTTTAAGGGAGAGTGTTAAAGCATGAAGAGTGATGCCGTGCAATATTTTATGAGTAAGTGTTAATGCAGGAAGAGTGATGCCCTGCCATGTTTTGTGAGTGATAATACACGAAGAGTGATGCCGTGCTATGTTATGAGAGAGTTAATGCACGAAGGGTAATGCTGTGCCATTTTTATTATTTCATATGGTGAGATTAAGAGTAAAAGCACGAAAGGTGATGCCATGCAGATTCTCTTACCACTTTTACTTGTTCTATCTGTTTAAGGCATTTTGATTGATCAAGTCTTTATCACTGTTTTGATTACTTATATTGTGATCCCCTCAGCATGCTCCCCCCCATATTTTCGGTCTGATTTCTTTTATTACTGTTATGGGTATATGTATGATTATACTGCACAGGTTTGTTGCAGGTGTCTTGTCCTAGCCCCGTCACTACATCGCCGAGGTTAGACTCGACACTTACCAGTACATGGGGTCGATTGTACTGATACTGCACTCTGCACTTTCTGTACAGATTTCGGTACTGGACCGCGTTGACCCTGAATTGAGCTGCTGACTTTAATTCCACAGGAGACCCAAGGTAGATCTGCCGGCGTCCGCAGACCCTGGAGTCCGCTTCTAGCTGTTTCAGTTTACTGTTTCTTCTAATTCGAAAATATTAGTACCTTCTTTCAGCCATTTATTTGTAGTTACTCTTAGAAGTTTGTGAGTTGTGATTTCAGATTCTAGGTAATTATGCATAAATATTTGGGTTATTATGAATTTTCTCACTCCTCTTAATCTGTTACGGTTTAATTGTTGTTAATCATTGCAAGGTTTAAGAGTTAGCTTACTGAATCTCTAATTGTTGGCTTGCCTAGCGACTGAAATATTAGGCGTCATCACGATTTCGACGGTAGAAATTCTAGGTCGTGACACTTATTATGCAAATGAAAGAGTAATTTTTAATTATATAAATTGTTGAATTACTTTAATATAAGAAAAAGGTATCATATATGACATTCTACGGTCAAACTTCTCTATATATAACAATCTCATTTGTTTCGAATATTTTTAAATATTATAATAAAGTACTGTTATAGAAAAACATATGTTATAACATAACATGAAAATTAGTTCCAAAAAAATCTTAACTTGTATAATGAAATATTGTTATAGCGATGATTGAAGTTAAACTCAAGACGTGTACATCCTATTACCAACTTTATTGGTGACAAAACCCCCATAGATTACGCTTCTTTTCTTCCCAAATGGAAAACCATGTGTATGTTTGTGCCCTCAACACACTTTATTTTTTAACTCATTCTTCAAGGCCAAAACATCCAAGAAAATACTGTTAATAATGGAGTCATTTCTAACATGATAATTGAACTAGAAAAAAGGGAAAAAGTTAAAGCAACATTCTATCATCAAAAACTAGCATCTGCAGCTTTCATCTCTGCATGCCACTCTCATCCAATAACTTGAAGATAAATTAATTAACACCCCCTTCCGGGGCGGATGCAACTTTCACGTCTCGAATTCATATGAATTTAATGCTTTTTATGTGGAGGGTAAATTAATACGTAAAAATTAATTATAACTATAATAAATACGTAGTAAATATAAATTCATAATTTTAAAAAAGTATAATGAATTCAACGTTGAATTGAACCCGTAGAATTAAAATTCTGGAAAAGGCCACGCCCCTCCTTAGGGAGGGGAATAAGATTGGAAAGAATGTTGGTTTGATTTTGTATCAAAGCGAGGAGCTAGATATAGGAGAATGTTGGGGCAGATATTTTTTAATTAAAAAAAAAGATTGTATCATAGTTCAATCAAAGAATCATGACCTCCTAAGATTATTCCTATTTCTATATGATTGTCCTCTTCTTGTTTCTTTTCCTCTCCTTCTCCTCCAAACACTACCTTCCAACTTAACAACAACTAGAAAAAGTTTCAGAAAGAGAAAAATAATACTCCCCCTTTCATTTTAATTATACGATGCGCGGAGTGTTTGATTAAACACAAAATTTTTAAAAAAAATATTTTTATATTTTATTACCTTATATGTCACTAGTTTTTGTCGCAATAAAAGCATGTCTAACTAAAATGAAAAATTTGAAATTAAATTATTTCATGAATTTTTGTTTCGAAATAGATTTTTTTATATGATAACTAAATATTTTATTTACCAAGTATAATATGTACATCTCAAAATTAAAAATCAAACTGCAGACTTGGACATACAGCCCCAAGCCAGTAAATATCACTATATCTCCTAGCCACTAAAACAAACTATTTCCAAACACCAAGGGTAAAAACTAAGACTATCCAACCTCCTATTCAATCTAGGTATATATACCCGCGCCTCTACAATGAATTTCTTCGATTACTTGCCTTATCAACATCTTAGCATGTCTAAACTTGTGCTGAAATAAACTGTTTCGAAATAGATTAAAAAGAAAATAGTGACATATATCAAATGGACCAATATCGAGTAACCTCGAAGTCGGTCTTGACACTCCTAAAAACTAACAAGAGCGTGAACCACAAGCTACGACACATGAAAGAATGATTCCACACACTATTCGAAGCGCCTGGACGATGATATACTATTACCATTATATCATCGTCGAGGCGCTCCAACATGGTAGGTATATTAATTTAAGGGGAAAAAAACATAAAATTTGATGAGCACCCAAATAAAAGGGCACCAAAAGAGGGCACCATCTTCTCCAAAGGTAAAAGAGGAGCCTTTGGGTGGACAATATAGACAGAGCATCAATACAACCTACTATTCCTCCAAACACACAATTCCATGTGCTACTTTCAATCTGTTTTTTGGATTTTTCTTTTTACTCTTTTCCTCTTTAGCTCCACTTTGGCCTCTCACACATGCTCTCATGATCAAACAAACTACTACTACTTAGATTGGATATTCACATCCTTTTCCTTTTGGACTTTGTGCTTTCTTTGTTGATTCTTCTTTTAATTTCTTCATTTAAATCATATACTACCCTCTAAAAACAACATTAAAAATACCAAAATATCCCTACCCAACTTTCCAAATAAATACATACCCATGCAGCTTAAAACTCATCCCACGTACAAAAATATTACTAGTTTTTAGCACAAAAAAATATTTTTATCAAAATGGCCGTTTGTTCCTCTATTGCTTTGTTGCAAGAAAGGTTTAAACAATTGGAAAGAGTGAAAGAGATGAGGCAGGAGAAAGAGCTCTTGAAAATACTATCTTCTTCTACTATTATTACTCATTCAATCTTTTCTGATCGTAGCTTCGAGTTTGATAATTATCATCAGTCTGAAAGAATATTATCTCATAGTTCTGATCAATATCATCATCATCATCCTATTACTATGGAAATGCATAATAATGTTGATCATCATCATCATCCTCTTCAGCCACTCAATAATGACAAGTTTTTTTCCTTACGAAACCCTAAGTCATCATCTGATCGAGTTTCTCTTTCTCTATGGCCAGAAATTCATTCGCAGACTATGAACAAGTCAAGGGTCAGTAATACTAGGTTGACGGAGATCAAATTTGATGGTTCTTATTAAGATGTTGATACTTCTCTTCATCTTTGAACGAGAGAGAGAGGGAGGGAGAGGGAGAGAGTTTAGTATTAAGTCTGCGATCATCTCATCTAAAAATTTATTACTGTTGAAAATGTGTTTTTATTTATTTAATTATTTTTTCAACACGCTCATCTAGCAGCGCCGTGGCCCTCCAAACTTTAAAAAACAAATACAGAAAAGGGGGATTGTATGCTTCTATATACAATATTAACGGGTTAAGAAATCATGCATGCGTGGCATCAAGTCTTTATATATATATATATATATATATATATATATATATATATATATAT
>MU773442.1:16840-36180 GCA_026770625.1 Nicotiana glauca
TTTTTTTTCTCATTGGATCATAAGATTATGGTTGGGATTATTTGAGACTTGTATTAGAGCATATTTACTTACCTTCATGTTTAAGCATCTTTCTCAAACTAGATCGTTCCAATCTTTTTTCCTTTTTTTTTTTGCTCTTCTTCAGTCCCCGCAAAGGTCGGTTGAGTTGGTTGGAGGGGTGGTTTCCCATGTGATCGGGGATCGATTTTTCTTACTAGCGGCCTCCTCAATTAGAGCTCGTCGCACCAGGCTTGCCTAGTGCGGCTTACATCTCCTGTATAGTTTGCGAGCTATTGCACGGTGCGCATATGAAGGGTAGCGACTGCAGGCATGGGCGAAGCTACACTATGATAAGGGTGGACAATTCGCTAGAAAATTACACTGTGTATATAAATAAAATATTTTAAAGGTAGATAACATGTATTGAACACTCTTTTTCGGAAATTTTATTTAATTCTTTCAAGTTTGAACACCCTTAAAAATAATTCTGACTTCGCCATTGGGTTGCGGGTTTTCCTGGAAATTTTCCAAAATAACAAGATAAAAGTTGACATGAACAAAGAAATAGGATCGGCGATGTGAATAAGCTCACATAGGCGGAGTAGTTTAAATAACATGAACATTAATCTTTGTCGTCATTTCTATAGAAGAAACAGCAGCCTAAAATATTATAGCTCCTAAATTTCTCAGACGAATATATTTGTATTTAAGTGTGTGCGTTTGGTATAACAAAAAATATTTTTTGTGGAAAATATTTTCTTGGAAAACAAGTAGTAGTAATTAATGTTATTCATTTTTCAGTGTTTGATACGCAAATTAAGGAAAATATCTTTTCAATTGTATTCATAAATAATTTAGATACAATAAACATGAAGACATAAACTTTCGAACCCCCAACCTTCCAAATCCCAAATTTCATAAACTTCCGAACCGTTAAACTTTCTAAATCGCAAACTTTTGAATCCGTAAACTTCCAAACACATAAACCCCCAATCTCATAACTTTGGAACTTGTAAAATTCCGAACCTGTAAACCGAAAGATGAAAAAACTAAAATTGAAAATAGATTTAAAAAATATTTTTTCCGGGAGAGGGTTAGCAGGGTTGGTGGAGGCAGAAAAAAATTGAAATTTGAAAAAGAAAAATGCCTTTTTGGAGAGAGGGGTTAGGTGGGTAGGTGTGGGGTGGGATTGGGTGGATAGGTGTAGGATGGGTTGGTGAGGGTGGGGAAGGTTGAGAAAGAGTTTTGAAAATGTTTTTTCTTCTCTTGATAAGGAAAACATTTTCCATTCATAAGGAAAATATGTTTCAAAATATTTAAGCCAATCAACTATGGAAAAATTGAAAAATATTTTCCCCTACATGAGATTTTTTTTGCTTGTCTAGAGTCCACGTTACTATAAGAGTAAAACATGGAATCAATATGTTAAGTGCGTCATTGAAATTTCTGTTTATTTAATTATCAGAAAAATCGAGTTAGCAAATGTTGATTCAGTTGCTCACAAACTGGTATACTGAGAGATACACTATAGTTTGAAAGAGTAATTATCTTGAATGATTTACATTGACAATTACAAGTAGTATTTATAACGTGTAAAAATAATATAAAGACTAAATTATCCTTCTAGCTATACAAAATATATCTGTCATTCCCCCTCAAGCGATGCTGGGTCTTGACAAATGCTGAGCTTGTCACACAAAATGAAAATCGAGGATAAGGAAGAGATTACGTCAGTAAGTCTGCAAGTTGGTCCGCACTTGGTACCTAGCAAACTTGTATTGCACTGGATGCGACCTTTTCTCGAACAAAATAAATGTCAATTTCAATATGTTTGGTGCGAGCATGATGGACAGGATTATGAGCTAAGTATATACTACTAACATTATCACGGTAGATTGTTGAAGGAGACAATGGTGGAATATGGAGATCATTAAGAAGACAGAGCACTAACAGATTTCAGCGGTAGCATGGGCGACAGAACGATATTCTATCTCAGCGCTCGAGCGTAATACAACACTTTGCTTCTTGGAAGATCAAGAAGTAAGATTATTGCCAAGAAAGATACAATATGCCGAGGTAGATCTGCGTGTGGTGGGGCAACATGCCCAATCTGCATCAGTATAACAAGTTAACGAACCAACTGGACCACCTGGAATGAACAAACCATGATTTATAGAACCACACAAGTAACATAAAATACGTTTTACTGCAAAATGAATGTCCAAAGGAGAATGCATGAACTGGGCTACTTGACTAACAATGTTTGCAATATCTGGACGAGTAAAAGTTAAGTATTGAAGTCCACCGACAAGACTACGATATAATGACGGGTCAGAAAATTGAGGAGAGGTATTAGAAACAAGTAGAGATTTAGGAGAAAGGGGAGTATTAACTGGTTTACAAGATAAGAGATTTGCACGATCAAGAAGATCATGAATGTTCTTGGATTGGCTAAGAAAATAACCACCCTTACATGTGGAAACAGAAATACCAAGAAAAAAATTGACTAAACCTAGATCCCTCATAGAGAATTCGGACATAAGGGTTTTAATTATAGACTTAAGTAAAGAGCTAGAAGATGAAGTTATAAGGATGTCATCCACATATAAAAGAAGAATGATTATGTCTGAAGCAGATTTGTAAATGAAGAGAGAATTATCGGACAAACTATTTTTAAAACCATGTTTCAGAAGAAATGAGGTGAACCGATGAAACCATGCTCTTGAAGCCTGTTTTAAGCCATAAAGGGATTTGTTCAATCGTCAAACATGACGTGGAAATTGCGAATGAACAAAACCAGTAGGTTTCATATATAACAATTCATTTAGAGTGCCATGTAGGAAGGCATTCTTAACGTCTAATTGATGAATTGCCCACCCTTTAGACGCAGCTAAAGCAAAAACAATTCGAATGGTGACTGGTTTCACCACAGGACTAAATTTTTGGTCATAATCTAGTCCATGTTTTTGATTGTAACCTTGGGCAACCAGGCAAGCCTTATACCGGTTAAGGGAGCCATCAGATTTTTGTTTGACTTGGTAGACCCATCAACAACCGATGACGTTTGCATTAGTGGGAGGCAAGACCAAGTCCCATGTGTTGTTGGCTATAAGGGAGTTGTATTCCTCTGCCATTGCTCTTTTCCAGTTTGATTTATTGTTAGCTTCAGTGAATGAGGTGGGTTCAGAAGGAAGAGAAGATAGGGATGGGAGTTGATAATGCCAAACTATGCCTTATAAAAATACACACACGGACGTAATAAATATAGTCTAGGTATTTCTGCCCAGAGTCCAACCACAGAGAATTAACCTATCAATTACTCTTGTCAGATGTACTAAATTCACATGATCAATTTTCCCAAACTTTGTACTTCACAGTTGATGATATATCTAATAATTAAACTAAAAGTAAATAAAGCTGAAAGTTAACTAAGCTTGCTTGTGTATGATATGAATACGATCTAAGGTAATTGTTTCCCCCGCTGTTAATTTCCTTGGTTGAATATATTTTATAACTGAGACTTAGTTGTCTCTATCAATCATGAACGCTCCAGCTATCATAAATCTTTCTCAAGCAATTATGATAATTTACTAGACGTACTCTCTCAAGCCACGCTAGCTAGTTTCACAAAACAGTTCACTCAAATTGCACCCGAGGTATCTTTATCTCTAATCTAAACTCTAAACCCTCGGTTATGACTCTCGTCTATACTCCGAGAATGATGTTGTTCATACAATCACCTAAATATGCACTCTCTCTCAAGCAGATACATACTGAATATGAACGGATAATTGAGGACCCTTTTAACTAACCACAATCAATATGGAGATGAACAAATAGAGATTAACAACCAATTCCAAAATATATTAATATAACAACCAAGTCATCCCCAACAGGTTCCACCAAAATCTTAGGTTAAAGTAATTACCTACTCATAACAACGGAAGATAAAACTAATAGATTATTCATAATGGAAGAATTGCAAGAAAAATAGAAGAGAATAAGAACTATGATGTTTTGGGTGATCTCTCACACTTGTTCTTCTTCCAAAAGTAATCACAAATTAAGCCTAAAAATATTTTGGGCAAGTTTCTACATCTTATAAGGGTTTTACAAAATTTTTTCCCGAATTGACACTTTGACCCCTAGAATTTCTGGCATGTAAACAGTGAACTGCGGCCGCAGCGTCGACCGTGGTGATGATCGCGGAAGGCATTGCCTTCAACTGCGGCACGGACCGCGGTGGCGATCGCGGTGAGCACTGACTGGCTTTTATCTCCACATTCCTTCTCTTTTCGCTCTTTTGTGTTCGGGTACTTCTTGAGTGGGTGCTTTCTTCACGTTATTGCCTCCAAACACTTTATGTTGCTTCCATACATCTTATATTCCCTGCGAAACCAATTAGCACCAATTAAAATATTTTATTGGCACTTTACATTATAAAATAACAACAAAGCATGGATAATTAAGGAGTAAATAACAACTATATGGCCTATTATCAATACCCCACTTAAATCATTGCTAGTCCTCGAGCAATTCACCACACTCTATAAAAATTCAGTCCCTATGCTTTTCCCTCAACGACTCACACTATGAACATTTTACAAGAGTTACACCTAGTAGTGAGCAACTTTTACCTCAAGAATCAAATCTTTCGTACCCTGTAACATTCGCACTTACTCAAACCACTCCACACAATAGTCAAGACGCAACTTTTCTTTGTAAATCACATGCCCTCACATCACACAAGAGCGTAGTTCCTTATATAAAATGACAGTGATAACAATTAGGAACTCAATTTGATAGAATTCCCTCACTCTCCAAAGAATATTCACATGCCACAAAGATGCACCATAAGCTTGCCCGTAGTATAGTACTCGACTAATCGAGCTCATTCAATCTTAGATAAATTAGGAATTTATTTGGTTGTAATGTAGGCTACGGGACGGGTAGGATACATTTAGATGTAAGAGTGGCTACATCTTCCTAAGCACTTTAATACATACATTTTTAACATTCAAACCCTATACTTCTGTCAAACCATAATTCCACCTTCACATCAATATAAATCACCCATTTTCTTCTTTAAGCACACTTACGTCAAGAGCCACCACTTATCAAGGAAATACATATTTTTTTAGTGGCTCTTCCTTTTCTTTCAAAACAGTGTATATTTCTTCTTATTCAATTAGTTCCCCTCAAAAGCCAACCAACCACCCCACACTTTAACTTTTACAAGTTTATAACAATTCAAGTGCTCATGAGAGGTGCAGAGGTTCAAATAGATGGTTAATTCAAACAAATGGGCAAGACTTGTAATGCGTTTGCCAAAGAAAAAGGATTATAGGCTCAAAGGGGTTAGCTACGGTATATAACAATTAGGTGGGTCAAATAGACATATCTGGCTTAACAAAGAAATGCCTATATCACTTCTAAGATTGAATGACGCTACTATTTTGCTTTGCAAACACACAGGGCAAGTTCTAGGCATCAAATGTACAGCATGGAATACAGTAACACTCAAAACACACATGACACATGACTCACTCTGGATTAGTTTATCAAGATATTTTCTTTGAGTATTCAAGTTAGGTACAAACATCCAATTTTTAAGGCACTTAAATAAGATTCAACCCTTGAAGCTGAGCGCTACACTCTAGCGTCTGTTGTGTTCAGGTGTAAGAACGCTACGGGTTTTCCTTCTTCAAATTTTAACTCATTTCCCATTAATCCTATCCTAAAACAAGAAAAAGAAAAAACAAAATCTACCTATATCGGGTTCAAGTTAAACCCTTGGAAAAGAATCGTGGCCCAAAGAAAAACCAAGAGGGAGTTACTACACTACCTAAGAAATAAAAATTAAATAAAAAATCTTTTTGGTATTTTCTGTAGACTAGCTTCCCTCAAGAAAAATTGTCTAAAGAATCCGTTATTAGGAAGAGTCTTAAAATTTTTTTTTCTCGACTTAGTCCCTCAAGAACCCCGCCGAAAGAGATCCATCGTCGGGACAAGTCGCTTACTATTTTAACTTTCCTAAAAAAAATGTTACTCTATTTATAAAGAACTAACACAAAGCAAAACAAGAACAATAAACAGATAATTTTCACAAGTACAACATACAACGAAGTTTCCCCCACACCACTCTTAAAATGAAGACATGTCCCCATGACTTGACAATATAAAAAAGGAGTGAGGTAAAGGAACTTCCCTGAAGGGTCACTCTTGATCTGAAACTGTGTCTGGGTTCACGTGGTAGGCGCGACCCAAAGATCTCAACCAGCCCATGAACTTCATTTCCGATTTCACCTATCGGTCATCCACAACATCAATGCGAGTACCCAAGTCAGCGACGGAGGTCCGCAGTTAAGTCAATTCCTGCTCCCAAGTAGCCATGCGATTACTCTGGCGTGGCTGTGATGAGCCTGCCTCGTCTCCCCTAGAAGGGGCTGTGATCTCAGTATCTTCAACATTATCAGCATCATCTTCAGACTCAGACTCATCAGACGAGTCATCACTGTGTTGTAACGGCCTTCGTCCCTCTTGTCCAATTTTTTCCGCCCGGAAAGGAGTTTTTATAGGTAATTTTCCATCAACTCAGGAACATTAGCAAGGCAGCATAGACGGGTGACAAGTGAAGGGAAGTAGTGGCATTTGCTTAGTTCGGGCGATCGGATGAACTTTTCTTCACAGAGGACTTGGGCGACATCAAACCCTTGGTGAGTCATGAAGCAGTAGATCATAGCGGCCCGTGGCCCATTTACATCGGTGGTATTGCTGGATGGTAGCAACCGAGTGGTGATAACAGTGAGCCAAAACTTTTGTCTTGAGATAAAGCCAGTTAGCCTACCAGCTTCTGGTGAAGGATTAGTCACACATGTTTAGGCGGGAGAGCCGTTAGCTAGCCAGTGCTGTTCTACTACTGGTGACGCTTGACGCTCCTCGGCTCGGGTTGTCCACCCGGGTAAGCCAGGTCTATATTCCATCTCCTTTAGGATTTGAAAACTTAGAAGAACAAGCCACAAGCAATGAATATCCTTAGTAGGCTACGCTTTATTTGCATCATGTGCATTGGACTTAGCGAGGCTCGACACAGAGGCCGGGCCTGTCTAGGACATGTACCAATTTTTCGGACCAACATGTTTATATTTATGTGCTATATGTAACATTATTTGATAGGCTTCACTCAAATGTTGACCGGCTTTAGGATAGAATTAAACAGAGGATAGAGAAAGAGGAAATTTCCAAGTTTTCATAAAATACCATTTTTTTAAAATAAAATTATGAATGGTTTTGGTATGAGAAATTACAATTTTCAAAATATTTTTTTAGTTATTTTAATCGAACTACGCGGGTCTGATTCTCACCGGATGTGAGATACGTAGGAAATCTTCATCGGGTCCGGCCCCCAATTTTTAAAATATCCAAAAAAAATATTCTCCTTTAATTCCTTATTTGGAAGTCTTTCTTTAAGACGTCAAATTCAATAAAAATTTTTTTTCCATTTTTTTAGAAGTCTTTTTCCCAAAAATTCTTCAAAAAAAATAATTTAAAAAACAAAACAAAATCCCAAAAAATATTTATTTCTTTCGAAAATTACCAAAGATGGAAATCCAAAAATATTTTTTTCTTGTTTAGAAGTCTTTCTTTTGAAACTTTTTTAATAAAAAAAACAGATAGAGAATTCAAAGTTCAAAGATATGTTCTTTGTTAGGAGCTTTTACGATTAGATTTTTATTCTTAAAAAGTAAAAAAAAAAGAAAGAGTTAGTTTATTTATTTTATTCTTGATATTCCCAAACTACGCAAGATCTGATTCATGTCTCCTCATGAAATGTAGGCAACCTACATCAGGTTCGATCAAATTATTTGAAAAAAAGAGAGAATAAAGTGGTGAAAAAGAAAAAAAAGAAAAAAAAGAGAGTGTTTATTCTAACACGCTTGTTGTTTTGAAATAAAAGCTAATTAAAGGTGGTCAGTTTGCAATGGCGAGTTAGCGCAAACAATCCAAGATCCTCGGAAGTAAAAGCATCTTCTCAACAAATGGAACAAGCACCACTGTTGTTGATCCAAGGTCACGAAAAGTGTCACGACTCGAATTTTCCACCATCGAGAGTCGTGATAGCACCTATTGTCGGAGCTAGGCAAGCCAAGCATTTAAAACATTTTCGGATAACAAAACAACAGTAATAACAATAATAAACCTTTAAATAAAAGCGGAAGTCTTTCATAGCATAATTAACTGGAAACCAAAAATGCGAAAGTTTAACATTTCACTACCCAAGACTGGAGTCGCTGTCTCACGAACCACAATAGAGTGCTACAACCAAGTCTGAATAGAAAATACATGATGTCTGTCTTGGTACAATAAAAATAAACTAAAATATAGAAAGGGACTCCGGCCTGCGACGCTAGCTAGGGTACCTCGTAGTCCCTGGTCTGAAATCAGCTCCCACTCGACGTGCTACTACTGTGGTTCAAAAGCTGCTCCGGTACCGTGATCTGTGCAAAAAGCACAGAAGTGTAGCATCAACACAACCGACCTCATGTGCTGGTAAGTGCCTAGCCTAACCCCAGAGAAGTAGTGACGAGGCTAGACAGGACTACCAAATCAACCTGTGCAGTTCAATATATATACATGTGCAATAAAAGGGAAGAATACCAAAACTATGGGGAGTACAATCTGAATATAAAAGTCATCAACTTAAACGAGAAACAGGGCACAACAATAATTAACAAAAACAAGAAATCCAACAGTTGTACGACATCAACCTTCGTGCTTTTACTCTCATCCTCACCCAAGGCAATCAAATAAAATGCACAGCATCACCCTTCGTGCTTTTCCTCGTATAAATCTCACAACAATGGCACGGAATGACCCTTCGTGCAAATATAATCAACAATGGCACGGAATGACCCTTCGTGCAAATAGAATCAACAATGGCATGGAATGACCCTTCATGCAAATATAATCAACAATGGCACGGAATGACCATTCGTGCAAATATAATCAATAATGGCACGGAATGACCCTTCGTGCATCATCACTCTTCCTCACCCAATAAGTGTTCATAACCAAACGGGCGAGGGAAATAAATAATAACAAGAAATGTCCCGACAAGGGAGCAATGACAACAACATACACATCCCGGCAAGGGAGATAATCACATCTCTTTCTAATTCCTTTGTTTCTTACTCGATAGTACTTTTATCAGGTGAGCCAACGCTCCAAAGAATTCACAATTCATAATTAATCCTCAAACTCTTCACGTTATATAGACAATCATTAATTAGCTTGGAAGAGTCCCAAAGTGTGCTAAAACAAGTACCAACAAAGACCCACGGTCATGCTAGACACCGGTTTATAGTTACTCGTCACCATGCCTATACACCGTACTCGATCATTTAGCAATTAACAATTAATAACACTCTAATCCTATTCCCTCAAGCCAAAGTTAGATCAAACACTTACCTCGGACCTTTATGGCCAACTCAATCCTTAAGCAATGCCTTTCCTTTCAAATTTGGCTCCAATTCAATCGTATCTATACACAATTGATTTAATATCATCAATAATACTCAAAAATCCAATCCAAATGGCTAAATATATTTTCTAAAACATTCTTCCCAAAAACCTAAGAATCGACCTCGGGCCTGCTTAGCCAAAACACGAGGTTCGAACCAAATTCTGATCACCTATTCACTCACGAGCCCGAATATAAAATTGGTTCTCAAGTTCGACCCCAAAACGAGGTCTAATTCATGAAATCTTTGAAAACCCTAACCCTACCCATTTCTCTAATTTTCTACCTATTTTCATATGTTTAGGCCTAAGAATTTAATTAATGTTGATGGAAAATGAAGAAAACGAGTTGAGCAAGACTTACCCAAGAAAGTTTGATGAAGAATCGCTCCAAAAATCGCCTAGAAGCTGTGGAGAAGAGAGAGTTTGAGAAATGGGATGAAAATCCCATTTCTGTTCTATTTTCAGAACTTAAAATCACTGGGCATAAAATTGCTCTATACGATCGCATAGATGGGACTGCGATTGCTTGGAGTCTAGGTTGGTGTTCAATGCGATCGCGAAAAGGGCTTTGCAATCGCATAGGGTGTGATTTCTGGGCACTGCGATCGGGTACTGTGGAGTGCGATCGCGAAGAGGAAAAATGAAGGTTGGGCTTTTTACTCAATACGATCGCGGGGAGTATGATGCGATCGCGTAGAAGGAAACTGGCAAACTATGCGATCGCGGGGAGTGAAACGCGATCGCAGAGAAGGACTTGGGAACCCCTGACCTTTGCTCTATGCGATCGCAACCCTTCCTATGAGATCACATAGAAGAAATCACTGGCAGCAGCAGACAACAATTTCTGCTGCATTTTCCTAAGTCCAAAACATCTGACGCCTATCCGAAACTCACCCGAGCCCTCGGGGCTCCAAATCAAACATGCACACTGACTCAAGAACATCCTACGAACTTAACCGTGCGATCAAATCGCCAAAATAACATCAAAAATACTGAATTGAGCCTTAGAATCCAAGAAATCTTTCAAATTTCATAAACTTTCAAACTTGGAACTCATAGCCCGAAACACGTCAAACGACGTCCGATTTCGACCAAACTTCACAGAAAGCGCTTAAACAATATATAAGACTTGTACCGAGCGTCGAAACCAAAATACGAGCCCGATACCATGGCCTTTTAATCAATTTTTATTTCTATTTTCTTTAATAATTTCAGAAAAATAATTTAACAGAAAAATTCTTTTACTCGGGTTCTGGACCTCGAATTTCGACTCTGGGCACATGCCTGAGTCCCATATTTTTCTACGGACCCTCTAGGACTGCCAAATCATGGGTCCTAGTCCGTTTACTAAAAATGTTGATCGAAGTCAACTTTAGCCATATTAATATCGAAATTCTTCAAATTCTTTTCACAGGTTTCACATATTTCAACATAAAAGTTTTCCGGCTATGCGCCTGGACTATGCACGCAAGTCGAGACAACTAAAAGTAAGGTTTTCAAGGACTCGAAAGCGCGGAAAAAGGGAGAAAATATGGTGATGACCCTTTGGTTCATCACATTCTCCACCTCTAAAACAACCATTCATCCTCGAACAGACAAAAGAAAGAAGTACTTGCGTCAGGAAATAGATGAGGATAACGGCTCCGCATATCATACTCGGACTCCTAGATCGATGCCTCAGGAGGCGGACCTCTCCACTGGACACGCACTGAAGGAAAAATCTTTGACCTCAACTGGCGAACCTGCCGATCTGGAATAGCTACCTGCTCCTCCTCGTAGGACAAATCCTTGTCCAACTGGACAGTGCTGAAATCTAACAGGTGGGTAGGATCGCCGTGATACCTCCGAAGCATAGCCACATGAAACACTAGATGCACAGCTGACAAGCTAGTTGGCAAGGCAAGTCTGTAACACGATCGAGAATATCAAATGGGCCAATGAACCTAGGGCTAAGCTTGCCCTTCTTCCCAAATCTCATCACACCATTGATAGGCGACACTCGGAGCAAGACTCGCTCACCAACCATGAAAGCTACGTCTCGAACCTTGCAATCCGCATAACTTTTTTGCCGTGACTGAGCTGAACGAAGCCTGTCCTGAGTGATCTTGACCTTATCCAAGGCCTCCTAGACTAAATATGTTCCCAATAACCGAGCCTCTCCCGGTTCAAACCAACCAGCTGGAGACCGCCATCGCCTACCATACAACGCCTCATATGGAGCCATCTGAATGCTGGACTGGTAGCTGTTGTTGTAGGCGAACTCTGCTAAAGGCAAAAATTGGTCCCATGAGCCTCCAAAATCAATGACACAGGCTCGGAGCATATTTTCCAATATCTGAATAGTTCGCTCGGACTGACCGTCCGTCTGAGGATGGAATGCTGTGCTCAACTCAACTCGGGTGCCCAACTCTTGCTGGACTGCTCTCCAGAAGCGCGAGGTAAACTGCGTACCCCGGTCTGAAATAATAGATACCGGCACCCCATGAAGGCAAACAATCTCCCGGATATAAATTTAAGCTAACCTCTCGGATGAATAGGAGACTGCTACAGGAATGAAATACGCTGACTTGGTCAGCCTATCGACAATGATCCAAATAGCATCAAACTTCTTCCGAGTCAATGGAAGTCCAGTAAAGAAATCCATGGTAATCCTCTCCCACTTCCACTCGTGTCTCTCAGGACACACAAATGAGTATCATCAAATTGCCGATCACGGATACGCTCCAATAATGAAGAACGAACGACCGTGCAAGCTAATACTCTACTAGGCTCAGAAATGTCCAACCTCACAAGTCGATTGACCAAGGCCTGAATGTCCAAAGCAAGCGATCTCTGGCTGACCGGAACATAAGCAAGACTACCCATGCCGGCGGACTTCCTACTCAATGCATCATCCACCACATTGGCTCTCCCTGGGTGGTACAAAATAGTAACATCATAATCCTTCAGTAGCTCCAACCACCTCCGCTGCCTCAAGTTCAACTCCTTATGCTTGAATAAGTACTGCAGACTCTTGTGATCAGTTTACACCTCACACATCACACCATATAAGTAATGCCTCCAAATCTTCAAATCATGAACAATGGCTGCCAACTCTAGATCATGGACCGGATAATTCTTCTCGTGGATCTTCAATTACCTCGAAACATAAGCAATGACTCTACCATCGTGCATCAATACCGCACCAAGCCCAACACGGGAAGCATCACAATAAACTGTATAAGGCCCTGAACCTATGGGCAAAACCAATATCGGTGCCGTAGTCAGAGCTGTCTTGAGCTTCTGAAAGCTTTCCTCACACTCATCTGACCACCTGAACTGAGCACCCTTCTGGGTCAATCTGGTCATCGGGGCTGCTATAGATGAAAACCCCTCCACAAACCGACGGTAATAGCCTGCCAACCCCAAGAAACTCCGAATCTCAGTCGCTGAAGCTGGTCGAGGCCAATTCTTGACTGCCTCAATCTTCTTTGGGTCCACCGAAATACCCTCTGCTGATACGACATGTCCCATAAATGCAACCGAACTCAACCAGAACTCGCACTTTGAGAACTTAGCATACAACTGGCTATCCTTCAGAGTCTGAAGAACCACTCTGAGGTGCTGCTCGTGCTCCTCCCGGCTGCGGGAGTACACCAGAATATCATCAATGAAAACTATCACGAACAAGTCTAGATAAGGCCTGAACACTCGATTCATCAACTCCATAAATGCTGGTGGGGCATTGGTCAACCCGAATAACATGACCAAAAACTCATAATGCTCATACCGTGTGTGAAATGCTGTCTTAGGGACATCTGATGCCCTAATCCTCAGCTGATGGTAGCCAGATCTCAAGTCTATCTTTGAAAACACCTTCGCACCCTGAAGCTGGTCAAACAAATCATCAATCCGCGGCAGTGGATACTTGTTCTTTATCATCACTTTGTTCAATTACCGGTAATTAATACACATCCTCATAGATCCGTCCTTCTTCTTGACAAATAACACCGGCGCATCCCAAGGCGATACACTGGGTTTAATGAAACCCTTATCAAGCAAATCCTGCAACTGCTCCTTTAGATCTTTCAACTCTGGTGGAGCCATGCAATACGGCGGAATGGAAATGGACTGAGTGCCCAGAGCCAGATCAATACATAAATCAATATCTCTGTCGGGCGGCATACTCGGCAGGTCTGAAGGGAAAACCTCGGGGAACTCCCAAACAATAGGAATAGAGTTAAAAGAGGGAATCTCTGCACTAGAATCGCGAACATATGCCAGATAAGCTAAACACCCTTTCTCGACTATACGTCGAGCCTTCACATATGAAATAACACTACGGGTGGCATGACCTGGGGTCCCTCTCTACTTTAGTCAGGGCAAGCCAAGGTCATGGTCTTGGCGTGATCCAAGATAGCATGATACGGGGACAACCAATCCATCCCTAATATAACATCAAAATCCACCATGTCTAAAAGCAGTAAGTCAACACGGGTCTCAAGACCCTCAAACACTATCACACAGGAACGATGAACTCGGTCGACCACTATAGAATCACCCACCGGTATAGATACATATACAGGAATACCCAAGGAATCACTAGGCTTAGCCAAGTAAGGTGCAAAATAGGACGACACATATGAATACATAGAACCAGGGTCGAATAGCACTGAAGCATCCGTATTACAGACCAGAATAGTACCTGTAATAACAGCATCTGATGACTCAGCCTCTGGCCTGGTTGGCAAAGCATAACATTGGGGTTGGGCCCCACCTCCCTGAACCATATCTCTACGACGATCGGCTGCTGGCTGACCTTTACCTCTGCCGGTCCGAGCTCTACCTCTACGGTCCCTACCTCTACCTCTATGATCCCTACCCCCACCTCCAGCTGGTTGGGCGGGCTGGGATCACCTGCTGCCTGAATCATAGGGCGAGGAATCTGCTGCTGAGAGCTGCTCGAGGATCGGGGGCAAAACCTAACAATATGAATGGGGTCACCACAACCATAACAAGACCTCGGCTGCTGCGACTGCTGGCCCTGTTGACTTGAATGTCCTCCCCAGAAGCTCTGAAGTAGGGGTGCACTGATAGGCTGCTGATCTAAATAGTACTGCTGAGAACCACCGTCGCCTGGAGTACTATGAGAAACCTGGAGCGCTGACTGAAAGGGTCTTGGTGCGTGACCTCTACCATAGGAATCCCTACCTCCAGACGAGGTACCACTGAACCTACCAGAATGACGAGGCCTCTTATCCGACATCTGACCACCTCCCCGTGAGAGGTCCATCTCAACTCTGCGGGCCGCATTGGCCGCCTCCTGAAAGGAAATATCACTACCAACTCCCATAGCCATCTGGAGACGGATCGACTGAATCAATCCATCAATGAATCTTCGGACCCTCTCTCGCTCTGTGGGGAGTATCAAAATCGCACGGCGTGCCGAGTTAACAAATCGAGTCTCATACTATGTACCTGTCATGGAGCCCTACTGGAGGCGCTCAAACTGCCGGCGAAGTGCCTCCTGCTGAGTGAGTGGGAAAAACTTCTCCAAAAATAACTCCGCGAACTGATCCCATGTCAAAACTGGAGACCCTGCTGGTCTAGATAGGTAAACAATCCCTCCACCAAGTTTCGGCGGATCCTGCAAGCCGGAAGGTGGCAAAATCGACCCCATTGGTCTCCACTGTACCCATGGTCCTAAGGATCTCATGGCAGTTTAATAAGAAGTCCTGTGGATCCTCTGATGAAGTACCGCTGAATGTGGTGGTGAAGAGCTTGGAGAAACGATCAAGTCTCCACAAATCATCCGAAGACATAGTCGCTCCATCCCCGGCCTGGGCTACAATACCTGGCTGAGCTGCCACAGCTGGCTGAACCACTGGGACATGAGCCTGGGGAGCTACCTGCTCCGGAGTACGTGTAGCAGGAGTCTAAACTCCTCCTTCAGCCTGAGAAGTGGCTGGTGCTACTGGCAGCAAACCCGCTCTAGTGATACTCTCCATAAAGCCTGCCAATTTGACTAGAGCGTCCTGAAGATCTGGAGTGACCATGACCCCTCCTGGGACCTGAGTTGGGCCCACCAGAGCTGCTGGGGCTGGAACCTCCTCATCATACCCAATATGAGGCTCCACCTCTGGGACTGCTGCCTGGGCTGAGCTCTGCCCCTGCCTCAGCCTCTGGCACGGCCTTGGCCTCTGGCACGGCCTCGACCTCTGGCACAGCCTCGGCCTCTGCCCCTCACAGGAGCTGCTGTTGGGGGCTCGAGCTGCTGTGCGGTAGAAGAGGAAGCACGTGTTCTCGCCATCTGCGAAAGAATAGAGTAGAAAGACAATCAGTATTTGAGAAACAGAATCGCATGACAAGAAAGAACAAAAGTGAAACTTTTCCTAACTCCATAGCCTCTGGGGGATAAATACAGACGTCTCCGTACCTATCCCTCAGACTCTACCAAGTTTGTCCGTGAGTAGCGAGACCTATGAAACCTAGAGCTATGATACCAACTTGTCACGACCCGAATTTCCCACCATCGAGAGTCGTGATGGCGCCAACTGTCGGAGCTAGGCAAGCCAAGCATTTAAAACCTTTTAGGATAACAACACAACAGTAATAACAATAATAAACCTTTAAATAAAAGCGGAAGTCTTTCATAGCATAATTAACTGGAAACCAAAAATGCGGAAGTTAACATTTCACTACCCAAGACTGGAGTCGCTGTCTCACGAACCACTATAGAGTGTTACACCCAAGTCTGAATAGAAAATGCATGATGTCTGTCTCGGTACAATGAAAACAAACTGAAATATAGAAAGGGACTCCGGCCTGCAAACGCCAGCTAGGCTACCTCATAGTCCCTGGTCTGAAGTCAGCTCCCACTCGACGTGCTACTGCTATGGTCCAAAAGCTGCTCTGGTACCGTGATCTGTGCAAAAAGCACAGAAGTGTAGCATCAATACAACCGACCTCATGTGCTGGTAAGTGCCTGGCCTAACCCCAGCGAAGTAGTGACGAGGCTAGATAGGACTACCAAATCAACCTGTGCAGTTCAATATATATACATGTGCAATAAAAGGAAAGAATACCAAAACTAAATAGTCAGGGGGGGGGGACATGCTATGGGGAGTACAATCCGAATATAAAAGTCATCAACTTAAATGAGAAACATGGCACAATAATAATTAACAAAAACAAGAAATCCAACAGTTGCACGGCATCAACCTTCGTGCTTTTACTCTCATCCTCACTCAAGGCAATCAAATAAAATGCACGACATCACCCTTCGTGCTTTTCCTCGCATAACTCTCACAACAATGGCACAGAATGACCCTTCGTGCAAATATAATCAACAATGGCACGGAATGAACCTTCGTGAAAATAGAATCAACAATGGCATAGAATGACCCTTCGTGCAAATATAATCAACAATGGCACGGAATGACCCTTCGTGCAAATATAATCAACAATGGCTCGGAATGACCCTTCGTGCATCATTACTCTTCCTCACCCAAACAGTATTCACAACCAAACGGGCGAGGGAAATAAATAATAAAAAGAAATGTCCCGACAAGGGAAAAACACATTTAAACAACTAAATCCCGACAATGGAGCAATGATAACAACATACACATCCCGACAAGGGAGATAATCACATCTCTTTCCAATTCTTTCGTTTCTTACTCGATAGTACTTTTATCAGGTGAGCCAACGCTCCAAAGAATTCACAATTCATAATTAATCCTCAAACTCTTCACGTTATATAGACAATTATTAATTAGCTTGGAAGAGTCCCAAAGTATGCTAAAACAAGTACCAACAAAGACCTACGGTCATGCTAGACATCGGTGTATAGATACTCGTCACCATGCCTATAAACCGTACTCGATCATTTAGCAATTAACAATTAATAACACTCTAATCCTATTCCCTCAAGCCAAAGTTAGATCAAACACTTACCTCGAAGGTTTATGGCCAACTCAATCCTTAAGCAACGTCTTTCCTTTCAAATTTGGCTCCAGTTCAATCGTATCTATACACAATTGATTTAATATCATCAATAATACTCAAAAATCCAATCCAAATGGCTAAGTATATTTTCTAAAACATTCTGCCCAAAAACCTAAGAATCGACCCCGGGCCCTCTTAGCCAAAACACGAGGTTCAAACCAAATTCCGATCACCTATTCATTCACGAGCCCAAATATAAAATTGGTTCTCAAGTTCGACCCCAAAACAAGGTCTAATTCACAATATCTTTGAAAACTCTAACCCTACCCATTTCTCTAATTTTCTACCTATTTTCATATGTTTAGGCCTAAGAATTTAATTGATGTTGATGGAAAATGAAGAAAACGAGTTGAGCAAGACTTACCCAAGAAAGTTTGATGAAGAATCGCTCCAAAAATTGCCTAGAAGCTGTGGAGAAAAGAGAGTTTGAGAAATGGGATGAAATCCCGTTTCTGTTCTGTTTTCAAAACTTAAAATCGATGGGCATAAAATTGCTCTATGCGATCGCATAGATGGGACTGCGATCGCTTGGAGTCTGTGTCACGACCCAAATCCCAAACCTGATCGTCATGGCGCCTCTTGTGAAGACAAGGCCAGCCAAAAAATAAACGCTTCCTTTGAACAGTTATTTAACATTTATAAAACTAAAACATGATTAGCATAATCAAAAGTGCGGAAAACAACAATAATAACACGGAACCTTCCCAACACAACCCGACATCGGGGTGTAACCAGTTATGAGCTACTACAAATTCACTAAAGTACTACAAGTCCGGAAATAGGAACAAAGTCTTAAAGTAATATGAACAACATAAAATAAAGGAGAAGATCCGGTGCCGCGAACGCTAGAAGTCACCTGGCTCAGCTATGATAACAAATCTTCAGTCAACTCAAAACCCGCTATCGGGTGGTCAAATACCTGCATCTGCACGCGAGGTGCAGGGAGTAAAGTGAGTACTTCCAACTCAGTGGTAATAAGAGTAAATAATAACTGAGCGGCAAGAAATCACGTAAGATCACACCAGCATGCAATACGGGACAACACAACTCTTTTGAAGGAAACAGTAAGTCCGAAAAAAAAATTCTTTTAGAAATATCCAGCTCAGTTTAAAACTTCTTTTAGAAATGATCTTTTCAACGGTCGCGAATATATTTTCAAAACAATTTGTGACACTATGCACAGAAATCCGCCCCTCGGGCAATATCCTTGTTCCGGGTCCGCCACTCGGGGCCCCAACAGTCAATGATCAGATAGTACCAGCACAGTAGATAAATATCTCAAGAAATATCACAACAACAACAAACAATGAACAAATGCATGAATGCAATGCAATGCATATGATGGTACATTCCAGTACCCACTGCGGCGTGCAGCCCGAGCCATCCATATTTATTTATCGTCGACGACGCTCACTGGGGGTGTATACAGACTCCGGGAGGGGCCCCTTACAGCCCAAGCGCAATGTCAAGCCATCTCGTGGCATTAATCAAATCATGGCCAGTCATTGTTACCTGGCCAAGTAGATACCCGCGCTCACTGTGGGTGTGTAGACTCCGGAGGGGCTCCTATATGCCAAGCGCAATATCTTGGTCATTCATTGTTACCTGACCAATTTATATCACACAGTGCCATTGTTACCACTGCCCCAAGTATATATTACAGTGTCATTGTTACCACTATTTCAAGTATAACATACAGTTTCATTATTACCACTGTTTCAAGTATATATTACAGTGTCAATGTTATCACTGTTTCAAGTATAACATACAGTGTCATTGTTACCACTGTTTCAAGTATAACATACAGTGTCATTGTTACCACTGTTTCAAGT